>PVHX01021993.1:0-28615 GCA_004024805.1 Geosciurus inauris | reverse complement strand
AACCCAGTACCTCACACATGCGAGGCAAGTACTCTACCACTGAGCTACAATCCCAGCCCCTTTAACTGTTTTTTAAAAAAGAGGTCATGCCAGGTGTGGTGGCGCATGCCTGTAATCCCAGAAGCTTGGGAGGTTGAGACAGGAGGACCACAAGTTCAAAGCTAGCCTCAGTAACTTAGTGAAATCCCGTCTCTAAATAAAATATAATAAAAGGGCTAGGGATGTGGCTTAGTGATTAAGTGCCCCTGGGTTCAATTCCTGGTACCAAAAATAAAAAATAAAAAAGAGATCATGCCCAGATAAGGAAGCAGTGTTAGTAAGGCTGAGGCAGAAGAGTACTGAATCCAAAATGGAAGAATTCTAGGATCTTCTAACACAGGCACAGTGTGTGGAGCCTACTTCAGGGCCTCAAACAGGGAAAGCACATTTATTACTTACTGGGAACTGAAAACTTGCGGGAGTTTGTAGACGCAGGCAGTTCCACCTCCATATCATTCTCCTGAGTGGTGATGCGAACCTCTGAGACAGTGGACATGCGAGTAGAGCGGCTTCGAAGACCTAAAGAACCCAAGGCAGCAGCCAATTAGTTCTGCATGATCAGGAGGGTAAAGGGGGCAGGAAGAGAGCAGATGAGCACAACAAACCTCCAAGATTCTGCACAGGTGAGCTAAAAGCTACCCACCAGGAAAGAAGCCCAGCTACTTCTCATTCTTTCTACCCACAGAAAGGAAATGTTAGACCCCAAAACTTATTTGTCGTGTACATTCTCCAAATCTAGGAGTTCTGGAAGGCAAAAATATCTCTCATAAGAGCATCTGCCTTGGGTAAATGGATGGACTCACAGCAAATCTGAAATCATTTCTGAAGAGACAGACCTTTTTCAATTCTTGAGAAAAAGCATTATTAATTTTCGCAGCAGCTGTACCTACCACTGTACAATTTCCCTATATCTTCTAATACTCTCACATTGTAAGGTAAGGCTGGGATGCAGCTCAAGGGCAGAGGGTCTGTTTAGCATGCACAGGCCCTGGGTTCAATCCCTGACACCAACACCACCACAACAAAACATTAGAAGGTGAATATTAGGATGTCCATCTCATGGGAGAGAACGTTCAGGTTTAGAGACATTAAGTAACTTGTACATGTCACTTAACTACTAATTCCCTAGAGTCAGGATTTAAACCCTGTCATATTATAAAATCTAGGCTTTTCCCACTGCTCTAGGGCTTTACACAGTCAGTCCTGGGTCACATCATCAGAAACCCATAGTATCAGTTACACCTGTTTTCAGGAGTCAAAGAATGCTTAACTGAGAAAATTAGTTGAGTTATACCTGAATTCTTTTTTTTTCCTGGTACTGGAGATTGAACTCAGGGGCACTGGACCACTCACCGAGCCATATCCCCAGCCCTATTTTGTGTTTTACATAGAGACAGGGTCTCACTGAGTTGCTTAGCACCACGCTGTTGTTGAGGCTGGCTTTGAACTCACGATTCTCCTGTCTCAGTCTCCCTAAGTGCTGGGATTATAGGCTTGCGCCACTGCGCCTGGCTTATACCTAAATTCTTGTTAATTTATACAGAGAACAAGTTTTCATGTAAATAACTTATACTGAATTTCTGAGTGTTACAGGTTTATCCTCAAGGCTCTATGTTTATGGTGCTAAGGATGAACTCAAGGTCTCACATATGCTAAGACAAGCACTCCACAGCTGAGCACTTACAATATTTTCAACTTATAATGGTTGTATTAGCACATAACTCATTGCAAGTCAAGGAACATCTATAACCCATTTCTTTCAAAAAGAGCATGAACGATTAAAAGTTTCCTATTTTGGACCTGAGGTTGTGGCTCAGTGTCAGAACGCTTGCCTCGCACATGTGAGGCACTGGGTTTGACCCTCAGCACCACATAAAAATAAGTAAAACAAAAATAAAGACACTGTGTCCATATATAACTGAAAAATATTTTTAAAAAAAGTTTCCTATTTCACAAATGATTTCCTTTTTCTTTCTTTCAACACAAGGAATAAAACCCATGGATGCTTAACCACCGAGCAACATCCCCAGCCCTTTTATTTATTTATTTATTTATTTATTTTTTTAGTTGTAGATGGACACAATGTCTTTATTTTATTGCTTTGTATGTGGTGCTGAGGATCGAACCCAGGGCCTCACGCCTGCAAGGCAAGCGCTCTACCGCTGAGCTACAATCCCAGCCCCCAGCCCTTTTATTTTTTGAGACAGGGCCTTTCTAAGTTGCTGAGGCTGCCTTTGAATTTGTGATCCTCCTTCCTCAGCCTCCTAAGCTGCTGGGATTACAGGTGTGTGCTACCACGCCGGGCCTCACAAATGATTTCTAATTTTATGTTTCATTTCTATTGTTGACTAACATGCCTATTTATAAAGTTTTTTGTTTTGCTGATTGATTGATTGTACCAGGGAGCGAACTCAGGAGTACTCAACCACTGAGCCACATCCCCAGCCCTATTTTGTGTTTTATGTAGACACAAGGTTTGAATTGCTTAGCGCCTTGCTGTTGCCGAGGCTGGCTTTGAACTTGCCATCCTCCTGTCTCAGCCTCCCAAAGTGCTGGGATTATAGGCGTGTCCCACCATACCTGGCTTATCTATCTATCTACCTATCTATTTATTTTTTGGTATTGGAGATTGAACTCAGGGACACTTGACCACTGAACCACATCCCCAGCCCTATTTTGTGTAGAGAAAGGGTCTCACTGAGTTGCTTAGCACCTCGCTGTTGCTGAGGCTGGCTTTGAACTTGTGATTCTCCCATCTCAGCCTCCCAAAGTGCTGGGATTACAGGCTTATGCCACCGTGCCCTGGTATTTATTTATTTTTATGTGGTGCTGAGGATCAAACCCAGTGCCTCACATATGTGAGGTGAGCGCTCTACCATTGAGCCACAACCCTAGCCCTGTTTTTTTTTTTAAATATATATATTTTTTAGTTGTAGATGAACACAATATCTTGATTTATTTATTTTTATTTTATTTATTTTTGATACTGGGGATTGAACTCAGGGGTACTCGACCACTGAGCCACATCCCCAGCCCTATTTTGTTTTATGTAGAGACAGGGTCTCACTGAGTTGCTTAGCACCTTGCTATTGCTGAGGCTGGCTTTGAACTCGCCAATTCTCCTGTCTCAGCCTCCCTAAGTGCTGGGATTACAGGCTTGAGCCACTGCACTCGGCTTGATTTATTTATTTTTATGTGGTGCTGAGGATCAAACCCAGTGCCTCACATGTGCTAAGCAAGTGCTCCACCACTGAAGTATAACCCCAGCCCCGTTTTTTTTTTTTAAACATTTTTTTTAGTTGTAGATGGACACAATCTCTTTTTTTTTTTTTTAAATATTTATTTTTCAGTTGTAGGTGGACACAATATCTTTATTTTTTATTTTTATGTGGTGCTGAGGATCGAACCCAGTGCCTCCCGCGTGCTAGGCGAGCACGCTACCACTGTGCCATAACCCCAGCCCTGGACACAATATCTTTATTTTATTTATTTATTTTTATGTGCTGCTGAGGATCGAACCCAGTGCCTCATGCAAAGCAAGCACTCAACCCACTGAGCTACAATCCCAGCCCCTGTTTTTGTTTTTAAAGGAGTTGTAGGGTTGGAGGCATGTAGCTCAATGGTAAAATACGTGCTTAGCATCTATAAAGTCCTGGGTTCAGCACCAAAACAAAAAAGGAGCTGTGCCAATAGTCCTTGAGGACACACACATGGAATGGGATCAATGACTACCATTTGCATCTCCCCTGCAAGCCCTATGGTACAACCAGCAAGAGGGCAACACCACAGGATCCAGGCAAGTTTAGGATCCTGTCCAAGTTTACAACAGCATCACCTTCCATCTTGGCCATGGTGCATCTGAAGCTTCAGCCAAGCATTCTCTGGGTTCTTAAGATAGTTGGATCAGTGATAACATCTGGTCTAAGATAGTAGTACAGGTTTTTTGTTTTTTTTTTAATATTTTCTTTTTAGTTGTAGATGGACACAATATCTTTATTTTATTTATTTATTTATATGTGGTGCTGAGGATTGAACCCAGCGCCTCACACATGCGAGGCAAGCGCGCCACTGCTGAGCCACAATCCCAGCCCAGTAGTACAGGTTTAATGACCTGCAAGGTACTGCTGGCTCTGAGTAATAAACTATTTCTTGGGCAGCTTGTGCCTAGATCCATCCCCTATAATCATAGTCTGTTGTTGCCAAAGTAGGGTTATGCTGACTACTTCTGCAGAGAAAGCCCAACCTTTTCTGAGACTATGAGGCATTGCTATTTTCCTTTCTGACCCCAATCTCCCATCTCCATAGCACTTTGTTTTTGGTTTTGGTACTGGGGATTGAACCCTGAGGCACTTTATCATTTAGTTACATCCCTGACCTTTGCCTGACTCCATAGCACTATCAACTGTACTTCCTTTTCCTTTTTTTCTCCTTCAGTATTGGGGATTGAACCTAGGGCCTCTCGTATGCTAGGCAAACACTGAGTCACATCCTTAGCCCTTTTACTTTTAAATTTATTATCATCACTTTTTTGCAGTACTAGAGATTAAACCCAGGGCCTTACATACACTAGGCAAGTGCTCTATTGAGCTACATCCCCATCCCTTTTTGAGACAAGGTCTTGCTAAGTTGCCCAGGCTGACTTGGAACTTGCAGCCTCCTGAGTAGCTGGAATTATAAGCATGAGCCACTATGCCTGGCTTGACTGCATTTCCAAACAGTCCAGACCTAGATGTCTGCTCTTCTCACAGCCTCATTCCAAGATACACTATTCCCTGGAGGAAGATGAGCCCTAGGGAAGAAAACAAATGGCTGATTTCTACTCTCCCCAGCACCAGGCTCTGTATTCTATAGGAAAGGTATCTAAGCCTGTAAGTAAATTTTTCAGATGCACCAGTGACTTATAGGTTGGCTACAGGTTGAAATCTTCCTCACTGAGAAAGATGTATGGAACGCAGGGCAGGACTAAGCCTGCACCTAAGTCACCTGCTAAATTGAAGCAATGAATCTACTTCATAATTTCTACTAGTCGGAGCCCCAGGCACATTAATCCTAGCAAAATGCCATCATAACAGTCAGTAGAAATCAATTTACCTTCTTTTGGAGCAGGAATTTTGGAGTTGACTGATCGGCGTTTTTGTTTCTGAAAAACAAAACCAAACCACCACAACATATGGCTCTTAACAATTCTTGAGGACCTATCCTGGGTCCACATGCTGTGCTGAAGTCCCAGGTAGTCCCAGAAAACAAATGAGCAAAGAGCTACTAAGTGAAGTGACTTCTCTAGGACATTAGCTATAACCAGATGACAAGCACTTACCTGGACTGTTACATTTTCCTGCAGAGGCAGGTTGTCCTTTGGGTATAAGGGGAGAAGCTGTAAGAGTTCTGGGTTTATTGCAGCCACATCATCAAAATCAATCTGAAAGGAATAAGAGTTTCAGTGAAACAATGTAATGTTCAATCCAAAGACATCTCTGCAACCAAAGCTACCCCTAGATTCAGATTTTACCAACCTTAATTTCCACTAAGTAATTCTAGCTATAAAACAAATATTTATTCCTTAGTAATGGTTTACCATCTAGATGGATATAAGTTTCTGATTTCCAAGCCAACAATAGATATCAGTGATGTGAGCTGAAGAGGAAGGCAGACAGGCAGATAGGCAATCAGGTAGTCCACAGTAGACCTAGGCCATTTGGCTCCCCTACTGTACTGTTGGGCAGTGGGTTCCTGCTGGGCACAGTCCTCTAAGCACCTCTTGCTAGCTGACACAAAGGAAGAAACAAGTTTGAACTGTCTGGTAATAGTTAAAATGGAGGGCCCTTCAGGATCTCATGGGCAGGAACAAGTTCCCGAGAGCTACTACCTAACCCTAAGTCTACCTACATTTTCTACTGGGCCCAGAAACTTCTTTCCTAGTCACAGCTTCCTGCTCATGCCTCCCCTAGTACCTGCTCATGCCTCCAATGAGGTCACAATTCTAGGTTTACATCAGAGTCCTGAAACACTTTAAAAACAAACTTCACCAGCATAATTTCACAGCAAATTCAAACATACCAAATTGGGCTGGGATATAGCTCAATGGTAGAGTGCTTGCCTATCATTTACAAGGCCCTGGGTATGATCCCTAGTGCCACAAAAGAAGAAAAAAGAAGTCTGGACTTTATTGCAATGGCTATATTTGAGCTGAGGTGAGAACCAACAAGAGATGTTTCTAAACAAACAACAGACCACAAAGAACTGCTTATCACTGGTTAAAAGTTATTTTAGGAGCTGGAAGTGGTGGCGCACACCTGTAATCCCAGTGACTTGGGAGGCTGAGGCAGGAGGATCGCAAGATGGAGGCCAGCCTCAGCAACTTAGCGAGACCCTCAGCAACTCAATATGGTGACACATGCTTGTAATCCCAGCGACTCAGGAGGCTGAAGCAGGAAGATAGCAAGTTCGAAGCCAACCTTGGCAACTTAGCAAGACCCTGTCTCAAAAAAGTAAAAAAGACAGGGGATATAGCTCAGTGGTAGAGCGCCCCTGGGTTCAATCTTCAGTAGTATTAAAAGAAAAAAAAAAAAAAAGGAATTTTAGGAACCTCTTGCTTCCTTAGATACAGATACTGGGAAGTATTCAATCTTTGTATTTCTCAAATAGACCAACTAAATATCTGCATACCTACCCTAGGCAATATTATCAGTGAGCCTTTTCATGTACTCATTAAGCTCCATGAGCAAGGGTCCATGGGTGTGCCTTATTTGTTTCTATATTCCCAGCACCCAACACATGGTCTAGAAATTTGGAACTAATCCAAAAGCATTTGTAGAATAAGTCCTCACAAGAACTCTGAGGTAGCTATCACTGGCTTCATTTTATGGAAAAGGAAATTAAATTCCTTTTTTTTCTTTTTTCTTTTTTGGTACTCAGGATTGAATCCAGGGATGCCCTACCACTGAATTACATCCCCAGCCATTTTTATTTTTTATTTTGAGACACAGTCTTGCTAAACTACTGAGGTTAGCCTCGAACTTATAATCCCCATGCTTCAGCCGCCCGAGTCATTTGGATTACAGTTGTGTGCCACCATGCCCAGCAAGAAATTAAATTTCTAAGAAAGACAGAAACATGCCTGAGAACACAAAGCAGAGGCAGAGTCAGACTAGAACCCAGGACTTTTATATTCATAGTCCAGTGAGCTTTTCATAACATCACACAATGCCTCTAGCACATAAATGCCTTAGGCATATCTCTCTTCTCCAAATCATTCCAAGGCTCCCTGCTGCCTGCAGAAGAATATCTGAACATCTTAGGTCTCAAAGATGAAGACCCTCTAGTCTCTCTAGCATTTTAGCTGCTACCAAAGCACCCCTTAGCTCTACACTGTTCTGTGACCAACTTTTCACTAAACCCTATGCGTACTGTCTCGCTGTTTTAGCTAAGCCCTCATGCTCCACCCAAGCCAGCCCATCCTCAGAATCTCCATACAAGCTGCTCCAGCACTACTAGCCTGTGCTAGTCATTAAAGTTGCCTTGTTATTTGACATTTCAGAAACATTTTTTTTCACCTAGGCTGATTTTGCACCCAGTTTTAGGAATTCTCTATAGTTTGCTTTCTATAAACACAACCCATACTGTGGACTTCAATTTACAACGGGCTTTACTAAATAATATTCCAATTTTATGGGCATGGTGGTGCATGCCTATACTCCCAGCTACTTGGGAGGATGAGGCAGGATGATCACAAGTTCAAGGCCAGCCTGGGCAATTGAGTGAGACCCTGTCTCAAAATAAAAAATAAATAAAAAGGGCTGGGGGTGTAGCTCAGTGGTATAATGCTTACCTAGCATGCATACAGCCCTCGGTTAGATACCCAGTACTAAAACATTTTTTTTAAATCCCAATGCATCCAAAGAGAAACATGTTTTTTTAAAGATTGGGGAGGATAGCACAGTACCAGAAACTAGGCTCTCCCTGGTTCCATTTCCACACAGATCCTTTGCATCTAAAGGTGTTAAATGTGGCAGACGTGTTCTCATAGAACCTACCTCTTTGCCTTTTGTGGTACTTCCTTCTGTCCATTCCACTGAAACACAGGATTTCTCCAAGTTCACAGTCCTTACTGTGGCACTGTGAATTAAGCCTACAGTATGAAAAGACCAGAGTTACTTGTCTTTTGAGCACTTCATTTTTAGGATCCCACAGAGACTCCCAATGAGTTTACCTGGTAAAAGCAGATGAGGTTTTTTTTTTAAAACAGACACTAAGAGAGATAGATTTCATGAGGCTTCACCCTTTGAACACTCCACAGTGAAGTGAGCAGAGAACAGATCTTAAACCCAACTGTGGGGCTGGGTGAGTAGCTTAATGGTAGAGCATTTGCCTCCAGCTCAAGGCCCCAGGTTTGATTACTAGCACCACAAAACAAAACAAAACAGATTAAAACACTCCATCTGAATGGGATAAGGATTTACACCCACTCAAAAGAGAGCCCGCAATGGAATGAAGGTATGTTTAAGTAGAAGAGTCACTATAGTTCTTAATTGAGCTGTCCCTAAACATAACACTGAGAATCTTGAGCCTGCGGGGTTCCAAAACTCATTTCTGGCCATCAAGTCTGTCCATTCTCCTAATGACACTAGTATTAGATCTGTCAGAGCTGCAGGACCTGCTTAACCAAATCAGAGGAAGGGATTACCAGCTCCTTAAGAGCAGGGATCTTGTCTCATTTACTTTGAATCACAGCGCCCGACATACTACAACTACACAGTATTTATTGCAAAATCAAAGGGGCTAGGAAGCAAAGGTTCCCACAAAGGAAGGGCAGTTTCATAAGAGAATTTTGGAAGGGAAGTTAATCTAGCGGCCCTAACTTCCCTGGGAGGTCCGCAGACCACTGAGAGACCCCGCCCACTCCCAGAAAGGAGGAAGGGATTCACAACCAGCGTAGAAGCTCTATCTCTGGATAGGAACGGCCAATTGCTAGTGTGGGGATATGGACTGTGTGTGCATGGCGGGTTGGAGAGGATCACCCACAGAGTCTGGGCTCTGCCGTTTGGGGGCGGGGCAGTAACCTCATCGCTCACTGGTCTCTTTAGCTTCTGCATCCCCCACCCCCTCACCATTACTGCGTTGGATCTTGATGGAAAGACCGGGAAACAAGCGGGCCTGAAGCGATGAGTCCATGGGCATTCGGAGGTCCGCGGCGAAGAAAAAGCGAATTCCCCAAAAACCCACAACTCTGCGAAATCTTAACGCAGCGTAAACCGCCGCAGTTTAAATCCCGCGCGCCAGCGTCCTTGGCAACGTCATCACGCTGTCGCCGTCCTCGCTTCCGCCAATAAGCGGCGCCCTGTGGAGGAGCCTTGTGGGATAAGTAGTCTCTGGCTGGTTGTCGGACGCACAGGACCGCCCATTGGGCTGGCCACACCCCGAGCGCTGTGCTTGTTGGGAACTTAGCCAGCCCAGCTGACCCGAAGCTGTGCGTTCCCGGCTTAATGCCGGATTGGCTCTTTAGGTGTTAGGTTCTGCAAAACGGGAAATTCTGTGTTTGAATGAGGGTTCTGGGGTTTTACAGACATGGATTCAAATCTTAGCTTCTTCAGTTACAAGTTCGATGATCGGAGAAATTAGAAAATTGACTCCTGTTTTGCACAATGGGCATGCATGCTTCCTCAGTGAAGAAGTTAGATGTAAAGTTTCAAAGACACTGACTCAATACATGTTTATTGAGTGCCTACCATGTGGTATGCTTGGTGCTAGACTAGAGATAGTAGTAGTGAACCAGGTACATAGTTCCTATCCTTGATTTAATTTGGGGGGGGGTACCAGGGATTGAACTCAGGGGTACCCAACCACTGAGCCATATCCCCCGCCCTATTTTGTGTTTTATGCAGAGACAGGGTCTCACTGAGTTGCTTAGCGCCTCGCGGTTGCTGAGGCTGGCTTTGAACTCGTGATTCTCCGTCTCAGCCTCCCAAAGTGCTGGGATTACAAGCGTGAGCTACCATGCCAGGCTTGATTTAATATTTTTGATAGGTGCAGGGGGCAGCAAGAAGTAACAAGTGTTAAATAAAATTCATATGCATCCTTTGGTTTGGACTGAGTTCTAGCACTAGACCGTGCTAGCCAAACTAAAATTCCCTTTGGTGTTGGGGTGATAAAACGCTGACCTAGCATGCCTGAGGCCTTAGGTTCAAGCCCCAGCAACTCACAATCTCTTGAAGAAATCAGAAGTGAGAGATAATAGCCAAATCCTCAAATAAGCGAGTTTTAGCTGAGAGAATTTCCTTTTCTTTAACCTTTACAAGGGAAAGTAAGATTGAAAGAATACACTTCTTGTTCTTTTGGATTTCCTCAGCTTTCTCTACCTACCTCCTCTGCTTAGCTCATAGAACACTCATTCTATTTTATGGGATGAGGTGTTGCTTGACTCTAGAATAGCAAATAGAAGCCAGTTAAGATTGGTTTTATTTAGCTGGGCGTGGTGGCTCAAGCCTGTGATCCCAGCACTTAGGGAGGCTGAGACAGGACAATCGCAAGTTCAAAGCCAGCCTCAGCAACGGTAAGGCATAAGCAACTCAGTGAGACCCTGTCTCTACATAAAACACAAAATAGGGCTGGGATGTGGCTCAGTGGTCAAGTGCCCCTGAGTTCAATCCCCAGTATCAAAAAAAAAAAAAAAAAAAGATTGGTTTTTATTTGTTATTATTTGTTTTTGAGACTAGATCTTACTGTGTTGCCCAGGCAGGTCTCTAACTCCCAGGCTCAAGCCATCCTCTAACTTCAGCCCAGGTAACTGTGATCATAGATGTGCACTATCGCACCCAGCTCAAGTTACATCTTTAAATGAAATTTTGTCTTTTTTTTTTTTTTTTTTCCTGTGATACTGGGGATTGAACCTAGGTCTCACTACTTGGAAGACTGAGGCAGGAGAATCACAAGTTGTAGGCCAGCTGGGCAACTTAAAATCTGTCTCAAAATAAAAAGGGTTGGTGATATAGCTCAGTGGTATAGTGTACAGGAGACCCTGGGTTCAATTCCTAGTACCTCACACAAATTTTTTTGCTTAGGGCTTTGGTAAATTGCTGATGCTGGCTTTGAACTCACAATCCTTCTGCCTCAGCCTCCTGAGCTACTGGGATTACAGGCATGCGCTGCCCCACCCAGGAGCCCTTTTTATTTTTTATTTTGAGACAGGGTCTCACGAAGTTGCTGAGAGCTTGCTAGTTGCTAAGGCAACATCCTCCTGCCTCTGCCTCCTGATCCACTGGGATTACTGACGTGTGCCACTACACCCAGCTCAGCCTGGGCAACTTAGACTGTATTTCAGAATAAAATCTAAAAAGGGAGCCGGTTGTGGTGGCACACGCCTGTAATCCTAGCACTTTGGGGAGCTGAGACAGGAGAATCGCGAGCTCAAAGCCAGCCTCAGCAACGGCAAGGCAAGTTGCTAAGCAACTCAGTGAGACCTGCCTCTAAATAAAATTCAAAATAGGGCTGGGGATGTGGCTCAGTAGTCAAGTACCCCTGAGTTCAATCCCCGGTACCAAAACAAAAAAACAAAAAACAAAACAAACAAACAAAAAAACTAAAAAGAGCTGGAGATATAGCTCAGTGGTAGGTTCAATCACCACTACTAGGGAAAAAAATGAATTGGGCATTTGGGAGGTGGAGTGAATGCGTCTTGAGTTTGATGTGAAGAACGACGGATAATCATGACTCCTGGTTTCTGACTAGAGAAACTGTGTAGATGATGAGCCATTTTATGAAATAGTGGAATGGGGTTGTACAGGAAGTAAGTTGAGGGTAAATCAGGGATTTCATTTTGTATAGGTTGAGTCTGTGATGCCTATGAGACATTTGAGTGGAAGACTCAAGTCAGAATATGTAAGTCCAGGGAAAGGTCACGGCCAGAGACAGATTTGGTAGTCAGCATTATGTAGATGTTATTTAGAATCATTAAACTAAATGAGATCCCTTAGGAAGAGGGCTTAGATGGAGAGGAGAAGAACATAATTGGCCCACGGGATATACTGACATTTTGAGGTAGGGCAAGGGAGGAGAAGCCAGCAAAGGAGATGGGATTAGGGTGGTTTGAAAGGATGTGGAAAATCAGGGAGTGGGAGGATCTTGGAAGCCAATGGGGGGAATGAAGGAGGAAGCAACTATAGAGAGCTACTAAGAAGTCAAGTAAGAAAGAGGACATAGAAGTGTCCTTTGAATTTGCTAGCATGAGTCAATGGTGACTTTGAGGAGCCCTGGTGAAGTGTTGAAGATGAGAGCCAGATGAAAGAGAAAAATTAATGGACACTTATGTAATAAAGGAATAAAGATATATGTAAAGATAATAAACATTTAAGATTCAGGAGTTAGACATGATGTCATATGCCTGTAATCCTAGTAAGTCAGGAGGCAGGAGGATCACAAATTCGAGGTCTGCCTCAGCAATTTACTTGCCCCTCAGCAACTTAGCAAGACCCCGTCTCAAAAAAAGTGTGTGTGTACGGGGCGCTGATGGTATAACTCTGGTTCAAAAGATTCAGAAGAGTGGTTGACCTTTGGCAGAGAGGTTAATGTGATTGGAAAGGAGTATTTTGATTAAATAGATAATTTATTTTTTGTGCTTTAACCAAGAACTTCATACATACCAAGCACATACTCTACTAGTGAGCTATGCCCCCAGCCCTGATATATTGTTTTGTTTTTGTAGTGTTTAAGAACAAACTCAGGGCCTCACACATGCTGGCAAGTACTCTACCACTCAGCTACATCCCCAACCCTAAAACTAAATTCTGCTCACCTCATTGGAACACTTATTTTATGAAATGATATGTTGTCCAATTCCAGAATTGCAATTGACATCTTCTTTTCTTTCCTTTTTTTTTTTTCCTGAGAAGGGGTCTTGTTCTGTTGCCCAGGCTGGCCTTGAACTCCTGAGCTCAAGCAATCCCCCTGCTCCAGCCCCAAGTAGCTGGAACTGCAGGCATGAACCATGACATCTGGCTTACAATTGACATTTTATTTATTATTATTATTATTATTATTTTGGTACCAGGGATTGAACTCAGGGGTACTCGACCACTGAGCCACATCCCCAGCCCTATTTTGTGTTTTATGTAGAGACAGGGTCTCACTGAGTTGCTTTGTGCCTCACTGTTGCTGAGGCTGGCTTTGAACTTGCGGTTCTCCTGTCTCAGCTTCCCTAAATGCTGGGATTACAGGTGTGCGCCACCACGCCCGGCTTTTATTATTATTTTTTTATGGTGCTAGGTGTTGAGAACCCAGGGACTCACATGTTAGGCAGGCATTTTACCACTGAGCTACATCCCCAGCCACAATCGACATCATTAAAACTAAATTTGTACTAATTTTGACTTTGACAATCATTACCTGCCCTGTTGCCACCATAGGGCAGAAAAACAGCAGCACCATCCCAGCACCACGGCCTGGCCAGGTAGAGCCAGATCAGTGGACTTTAAACTTTATTTCTCCATCTCCTACATGCATATCTTAGGGTCTGGGCTTTAGCATTCCACTTCAACTTCACTGACATATCTGAGGTTATATGAACTTAAAGGGGAACATATCTGAAACAATAGGAAAATGACATGCTGAGAAACTAATATTAGATGAAGTAGAATTGATAGATCTGACAAAATTTTAAATAAGCATAACAAATATCTTCAAAAGATAAGGAAGGATATTATTAATATAAGGCAGGAATAAACAAGAACCACCAATTGGAATTGCTGGGTTTGAAAATTTTAATAGTTGAAATCCATACATGGATTGAATTACAGAACGTTTACAGCCAAATGAAATTGTGAGCAATGAGATCAGGGTGAGAATTCATCCAAAAGGCATCAGGATGAGGGTTCCTTCCAAAAGAAAGATCGAAAGATCCAATTGTTTGTGACACATATGGTTGGTGGCTAACCCAGCAGCCATTCCCAACTTTCCTTCCTTCCTTATTCCTCTCCACGTTAGACACAGCGAAGGCTTTATACTTGCTTTCCCAGATTCCTGTGCAATTAGAATCAGCCATATGACACAGTTCTGATCAATGAGATAGAAGCAGGAGTGTTCTGGGGAGCTTGTGGGCAAGAGGTTGTTCTCTAATAGAAGGGAATGACATAGTGGTGGCTTCAGCTTCACTTGTGTCATCCCTTTATTCTTGCTTTGGTCATGGAAGTTCTTTCTAGAGTTGTGATACCCACCTTGTCATATGAGGCAAGTTAGAGTCATTAGGTTAAAGTCAACACACTTAGGACAGTAAAGCAGGAAGGGCCCAGGAGGGTTCTTGAGCAATAGAACCAATGCTAGAACCACCTACATCCATGCTTTAAAATTTTTTCTCAACATTTTTACTTCTTGTGTGAAAAACAAAACAAAAATTGTTTTGTTGTGTGTAACAAAACAAAAATTCACCTATTTATTTCTTTAGGTTACCTTTTTTTATTCATGTTTTCTTTCTTTCTTTCTTTCTTTTTTTTTTTTGGTACCAGGGATTGAACTCAGGGGCACTCAACCACTGAGCCACATCCCCAGCCCTATTTTGTGTTTTATGTAGAGACAGGGTCTCACTAAGTTGCGTAGTGCCTCGCTGTTGCTGAGACTGGCTTTGAACTCAAGGCAATTCTCCTGTCTCAGCCTCCCAAAGTGCTGGGATTATAGGCATGTGCCACTGTACCTGGCTCCATGTTTTCTTTAGTTGAAAACTAAATAATCTGATACTCTTCATAATTTGAGAAAGAGCTACAAATTGAGATTCAAACAAAGAAGAGAGGGGGGAAAATAAAGGTAGGCATCAGTGAAAGAGAGATTTTTAAAGATAATTTTGAACCAGGTATGCCAAAACAAAAATTTATTGAGAGCCCTGAAGTGGGAAGGGGGTTAGTATATATATATACCTGAACTACTGAGAAGTCCAATGTCTTGCCTGGGTCTCAGTTCCCCATTGGGCCCCAGAAGGAGTCAGGGCTGTCTGAGGATCATAGGGAAGTCCAGTCTTAAAACATTTTACATTTTATGACTGTGGCCTGGCTTTCTCTAAAGGGATTAATTTCCCAGCATCTTCACTCCATTATCACCCCATTTCCCTGAAAAATAATTTATTTTTTCCTTTGTTAAACTTGCCTGTAATTTCTGTGAATACAGAAACCACAACCTGATCACAAGATAAGGAAACTGAAAACCATTGGGGACCAGTTGTTCCCCTGTCCCAGTCTCTCCCCAACACAGCTGGGAAATTCAGTGCCTACATGTGTCCTGATAGGGCTCCCACTCCCTATACACCTAGATATGGCTTTTCCCCATTTCTTTCAGCCTGGTGGCTCAATCCTATGAAGGAACCAAGGCAGGATTGGGGAGAAACATCCCCCTATTGGCCTGATCCCACACAGCTGCCATAGACTCTCTGTTGGCAGCACTGAAAATGTGAAAAAAAACACAAACAAAAAAAGCACAGACCCTCCCCTCCCCTCGCCCCCCAAATCCATACAGGGCAATGATGTAAAGAGATAGCACACCCAGGCACCTCAGCAGCTGGCTTCCTTTTGGTAGCAGGGGAATTACTCTGGAGCTTCTCTTGGGTTTGGGTAATTGCTAATGCCTAATGGAGCCAGATGCTGCTTGGCCTTGTGGGAAGTACTTGGAGTTGCACATGGGCTGGCCCAAGCCAAAGATCTGGCCACTCTGCCCATCATTATGTACAACTATAATGCACCAATAAAAAATGTGGAATAAAAAATGATCTTGCCACTCCGGTTGGTACATGTCTAGCCCATCTGCAGGGACATGAGGAGTGGCTATACTTGTGACAGATGAGCTTCTTGGGTCCCCAAAGTCATTGGGATTACAGGCTTGTGCCACCGTGCCCGTCTGCTAGCCCATTTTTGTATCCACCTAGAGGCTGATGGTGGAGTGGTCTGTGGGTGGCAGGATATACTTCTTGGGGTTGTAGACATGCCTCCTGTACCATCTGCCATCATGCCCAACTGGATGACCCATTTGTTGGGGGCCACCTGCAGCCCTATGGTATTGGCTAGCCTTCATGATGACATCATGGAAGTTCCACTCCTGCTTCTCTGAGCACCTGACACCCCAGTCCATGCCTCCCCTGTAGCCCTTCTGTCTTGGTTTCCCTGACAGCTCAAGAAGAGACACTGGTACCTGTACCATGTTCCCACTCTCAAATAGATCACTGGCCTCAAACAGGTACACAGGGCTGATGTTATAGCTGAACACAGCCTTGATGAAATTAGAGGTTTTCTAGCGAGTGCCAATTCTGCATGAAAGTCGTTATTCTTGGGAACTGATCAATTACAATAACTTGGCTATAACTTCTTCATGAATATGTGTAAGACAATCCTTCAGTCCCTTCTGGAAGTGAGGGCTGACAGGCCCTTGAATCCCTGGAGTTAGCTACAGAGCTCAGCCTCCTTCTGAGGATCTTTTTTTTTTTTTTTCTAAAAATTGTAGTTGTAGATGGACAGAATGCCTTTATTTTATTTGTTTATTTTTATGTGGTGCTGAGGATTGAACCCAGTGCCTCACACATGCTAGGCAAGCGCCCTGCCACTAAGCTACAGTCCCAGCCCCTTCTGAGGATCTTATTTGGACAGGAGCCAGTTCTTAACTTTGGTAGAGAGCCTGTTAGAGAGCCCCTGTTGAACTGCTGGTGGGAACAGCTGGCAGGAATGGCTGGTGGAGATAGCCAACCCGAAGGGCCAGTAGTGGTTTAAAAGTATTAACAAGCTAGATGCTGAGCTTAGTGGCACACACCTGTAAATCCTAGCACTCAGGAGGCTAAGACGGAGGATTGCAAGTTTGAGGCCAGCCTGGGCATTTAGCAAGACCATGTCACAGAATCAAAAAAATAAAATAAGGGCTGGGATTATGGCTCAGTGGTTGAGCGCTTGCCTGATACGTGAGGCACTGGGTTCCATCCTCAGCACCACATAAAAATCAATAAATAAATAGTTATTGTGTCTATCTACAACTAAAATAATATTTTAAAAAAATAAATAAAAAAGGGCTGAAGATGTAGCTCAGTGGTAGAGTGCCCCTGGGTTCAATCCCCAGTACTTGCAAAAAATAAAAATAAATTAAAAATAAAGTACGGATAAACTAGACAAATCTGGTGAGAGTGATAAAGAAAAAAATGGAAATGAACAAAGCAAAGTTTTAACATCCATTAAAGCTGTTTCTTCCTTTTTTTTTTTCAGTGCTGGGAATTGAACAAAAGGCTTCAGGCATGCTGGGTAAGTAAGTACTCTACCACTGAGCTATACCCTCAGCCCTAAAATGTTTTTAAGAAATTAAGAAATAATTTTTATATCAATAAATTGAAAACTTAGGCAAAATGAACATTTCTTGAAAAAATATGAAATACCAAAACTGGCATAAGAAAAAAGGTAATAAACTTGAACAGACCAATGGACTTGATAACCAATAAAGAAATTGATGTAGCTGGGCATGGTAGCGCATGCCTGTAATCCCAGCACTTAGGGAGGCTGAGACAGGAGAATCTCGAGTTCAAAGCCAGCCTCGGCAAGTGTGAGGCGCTAAGCGACTCAGTGAGACCCTGTCTCTACATAAAACACAAAATAGGGCTGGGGATGTGGCTCAGTGGTCGAGTACCCCTGAGTTCAATCCACAGCACCAAAAAAAAAAAAAAAAAAAAATCAGCAAGAGCTATATTCAAAAGGTAAAGTGGACCACTGTTAGAATCACAGATATTTGTCTCCTAGGGCAAGCACAGCTAGTGCTCAATACATTTTTGTTAAATGAATGTACATTGAGCTTTAAAAAAAATTTTTTTTTTTTTTTGCGGTGCTTTAAACCGATTCCAGGGTCTCGCGCCTGCTAGGCAAACACTCTACCATTGAACTACACCTCCAGTATTTTTAATTCAAGAGAACTTTTACTTCCAGCGTTAATTAAGTCAGGCTTTCGGGCTGAGGATATGGCTCAGTGGTAGAGTGCTCGCCTCCCATGTGTGAGGCACTGGGTTCAATCCTCAGCACCACATAAAATAAAAATAAAGATATTGTGTCCATC
Source organism: Geosciurus inauris (assembly GCA_004024805.1). Lineage (NCBI taxonomy): Eukaryota > Metazoa > Chordata > Mammalia > Rodentia > Sciuridae > Geosciurus > Geosciurus inauris. The sequence continues at coordinate 10,528 of PVHX01021993.1, read as the reverse complement.
TACAACTAAAAAAAAAAAAAAAAAGTCAGGCTTTCTAGTTGGACGAGGGGGTCTACATTACCGTGAATCTGGCTACTGCTCTGCCCCCTGGTGGTGGCCCAATACCTAGCGAGAAAACTGATCGACTATGGTGTTTCCAGATACCGGAGGTTGGCGACTCAGTCATTTACATACCCACAATGCTTTGCACATAGGCCATTTCCTAAATTAAAACGGGAAGACTTTTCTTTTTCTGTCTTCTTTTTTCTTCTCTTATAAATGCGGTTTTCCCCCAAGAATTATCTGAGATAACAACAGAAATCATCAGCTCTCTTGGGTAGATAGTTACCATTGCTGTTCTAGTAGTTACAGTTACTGGAGGACTGTACGCGGAAACACCACTGCATACTCTGGTTTCTCTTCAGATCGTATAAATCTTTCGCCTTTTACTAAAGATTTCCGTGGAGAGGAACAATTCTGAGTCTTAACCCAATTTTTTGAGGCCTTGCATCTGCAAGGCTATTAAACGTGTGCAAAGAAAGACTGTGTGCATATTTTATTCTTGTTTAGTAGAAATGAGCAATACGGTAGTGTTTTAGCACTTTGTGTGTAGACAGTTGTGTATTTTATTTGAGTAATTGTAGGAAGTTCCTTTTGGGTTATCTATTGGTACCCGGTAATGTGAGAGGTAACTGACAAGGCCCCGGTGTGTTTCTTGGCAAAGGTGTTTTTGTATTATGTGGGTTGCTCTTGAACTTGAGATTCTCAGATCTGATCGTTCCAGCGTTGGATATTTTTAAAAAGCTCCGGAAGCGGGCCCTCCGTGCTTCTTAACGCTTTTGTCAGAGAAGTGTGTGAGCACCACAGACAAAGCCTGGAGACACCTCTTTAGGACCCCGGCTTTCATATGGGTGGTTGTTTTTTGTAGCATGCACATAAATAGGCAAGTGCTTTACCATTGTACGTACATGCCATAAGCAAGTTGGCTACTACTTAGCTGCACCCCCAGAATGACACTTTAAAATAGGAAATACATTTAGCTTAATAGAAAACAACTGTATTTTAATCTTTTTCTTCTTCGTTTAGGTCCAAATAGAGAAAAGCTGGGCTGCTTTAGATCAACAATATTCTTCCTGGTGCTGCCCTCTTGTGGCAACCTGTAAATTTTCTGCTATCTAACTTTATTTCCTCTGACTTGGAAGGACAACTGCCTCAAATACTTCAATTATTCATTCACATGCCAAACATTGTCCTAATGTTTGAGATGTCTGAGTAAACAAAACAAATATCCCTGTCCTAATGGAGCATACAGTCAGGTGGCACGATAGAGAATAAGTCAACAATAATGCTACAAAAATAGAGTAGTAGGAGCAGTGAGTATAGACAGTAGGGGGCATCGTAATTTAAAAAAGAGTAGCCTTAGGTGTGGTGGCACATACCTATAATCACAGCTATTTGGGAGGCTGACGCAGGAAGATGTTGAGTTCAAAGCCAGCCTCAGCAACTTAGACAAGCTCTAAGTAACTCAGTGAGACCCTGTCTCTAAATAATATATAAAAAAGGGTTGGGGATGTGGTTCAGTGGTAAAGCGCACCTGGGTTCAATCTCTGGTACAAAACAACAACAACAAAAACTGAGGCCAGCTCTCAGTGGGGGTCTGAGGAGGTCTAGAGGACACCTGTATTTCAACCTTTCAGGTCTTTGACTCCATTGCAGAAAAGAATTTAAGGATAAGTCTGTTTTTAGTAAAAAGAGGAAGGGTTATATTAGAAAGCAAAAGGTGAAGATACACTCTCAGAGCAGGATACAGGCAATCTTGAGAGTGAGATGTACTGCCAGCTTGAGGCCAGTCTTTTATTACAGTACATAATTAGGTAGGTGGGAGATGTATGATCCAAAGGGGCTGTTTCCCCATTAGGGGGGTCTGGCTTGGTATATAGGTTTCAGCTCACATCAACATCTCTGGCTGTGGTCTATATGGCGATTGAGTCAAAGGGTTATAGTCCAATCAAATGTTAGCCCACGAAGTTAGACTCATGAAGTTAATGATCTTTCTATTGAGGTCTTGTTCCTGTTTTGCTTCAGGAACTTACAGGAAACTGGAAAGTTACAAAGTAATTTATGGGATGTTTAGTGTATCCTCATATTTTGGTCCTTTTCTATTTTTTTTTTAGTTTTATTTTTTATTCATTAATTTAAATGCATTTCAAGTCATAGTACATATATAGAACTCAATTTTTCCATCTCTCTGGTTGCAAACCAGATAGTCATGCCATCTTTTCTATCATCCTTTGGCTCATGAGTTGTTTACCAGTTTTTTGTTCTATATTTTAACAGAGATATTTTTCCTTTAGAGACTCAATTTCTATCTCAAGCCTAAGCAATTCACTAAGATTCTGCCTCAAAATAAAAGAAGGGCGGGGTGCGGGTGCAGCTCAGTGATAGAGCACTTGCCTAGCATCCACAAGACCCTGGGTTCAATCCCAAGCACTACAAAAAAACAAACTAGCCTTCTTTGAGAAGGTGACTTTTATGTAAAGAGGTGAAGGGAGGTGAGAGAGTTAGCCATGTGGATAACTATCAGGGGTGAGGTTCTAGGCATAGTGGAAGCTAGTATAAAAGCTCCAAAGCAAGATCTTGTTTGTCAGAACTAGGCAGGGAGGCCATTGTGTCTGGAGTTGAGTGAAGGAGAAAGAGAAATAGAGACAAGTTCAGAGAGGTAATGGGAGACCAGATCACTTAGGGTCATGTAGACCATAGCAGTGAAATGGCAAGCCTGGCAAGATTTTGAGCAGAGTGATGACAGAATCTGAAGTTTCAAAGGACCACTCTAGCTGGCGTATTGAAAAGTGAGAGTAAAGAAAGTAACAAAAGAGGGATGACTGGCTCAGCCTAGGGCATTAGCAGTGGAGGTAGTGAGATATGGCTGGGTACTAGAAAGAGTCAGCAGATAAAACAGATATGTTAAGGAGAGACTTCAAGGAGAACTCCACTATTTTGTTTTGGGTTACAGGAGGATGAATTACCATGGGTTGAACTGGTAGAAGGTGGCCCAAGATAAGAAGTCCAATTTTTGGGCTGGGATTGTAGCTCAGTGGTAGAGCGCTTGCCTCGCATGCATGAGGCAGTAGGTTCGATCCTCAGCACCACATAAAAATATATTGTGTTACGCTTCCTTTCGGCCGGAACCGCCATCTTCCAGTAATTCACCAAGATGACGAACACAAAGGGAAAGAGGAGAGGAACCCGATATATGTTCTCTAGGCCTTTTAGAAAACATGGAGTTGTTCCTTTGGCCACATATATGCGAATCTACAAGAAGGGCGATACTGTAGACATTAAGGGAATGGGTACTGTTCAAAAAGGAATGCCCCACAAATGTTATCATGGCAAAACTGGGAGAGTCTACAATGTTACCCAGCATGCTGTTGGCATTGTTGTGAATAAGCAAGTTAAGGACAAGATTCTTGCCAAGAGAATTAATGTGCGTATTGAGCATATTAAGCACTCTAAGAGCCGAGACAGCTTCCTGAAACGAGTGAAGGAAAATGGTCAGAAAAAGAAGGAAGCCAAAGAGAAAGGTACCTGGGTTCAGCTGAAGTGCCAGCCTGCTCCACCCAGAGAGGCACATTTTGTGAGAACAAATGGAAAAGAGCCTGAGCTGCTGGAACCTATTCCCTATGAATTCATGGCATAATAAATGTAAAAAATAAATAAAGGCCCGTGGACTGGAAAAATGATTTTCTTAAAAAAAATTGTGTTTAAAAAAAAGCTTTAACGAAAAAAAAAAAAAGAAGTCCAATTTTGATTTTTAAAATATTTTTGGATCTGGGATTGAACCCAGAAGCACTGTCCACTGAGCTACCTTCATAGCCCTTTTTATTTTGAGACAGGGTCTTGCTTAAGTTGCTAAGGGCCTTCCTAAGTTGCTGAGGGTGGCCTCAAACTTGCAATCCTCCTGCCTCAGCCTCCCAAATTGCTGGGATTATAGGCATGTGCCACCACACCTGGGTAGGAGTCCAATCTTAGACACAATGAGGTAGAAACCTTACACTGGAAATAGAAATGTGGGAATCATTTGCATATTAATGGTATTTTAGCCCTGACTGGGTGAGATCACTAGTGTGTAAAAGAGAATGGAGAAGGAACTCAAGGTTAGAGTCTTACCTCATTCTAACTTGAAAGAGAGACTGAAGAGGAGGAGTCAGCAAAAGGGAATAAGAAGCAACAAAAGAGGTAGGGAAGAAAACAGGTGCTTATGATGTCCTGGAGGAGAGCATGGGGCCAGCAGGGGGCTGAGGTAGGCCCTTTATTCAGGGTATGCCCATAACTTTTCAGGCTGTTGGTGGTCCTTCCCTCATGGACCTTTTTTTTTTTTTTTTTTTTTTTTTTAAATTTTTGAGACAAAGTCTCGCTAAGTTGCTCAGGCTAATCTCAAACTTGGAATCCTCCTGCCTCAGCCTCCTGAGTCACTGAGATTACAGGCCTGAGTGGGGTTGTCCAGCAGAGACCTGATTTTTAACTTGGTAAGCAGAGGCACTCTAAGCCATCACCACAACTCCCATTATCTCCTTCCCCTTCCACAAGCACACAGAACAGGCAGATATTAAGACTTTTTATTGGACTCTTTCCAGCCAGCAACCTTCCTTCTTCCCCAATGCGTGCATAACCCCCAGTCTCCTCTGGAGCCAAGTGGAGTCACCCTGCACTTGACCCCAGATTCCTTCCCTCTGCCAGGCTTCCCTGCCACACAACCTTGGCCTTTCTGATTTGCCACAGGGGGTCTGTTACTCCTTTGATTCCGCATCCTCTTCTGCCTCCGCAAAGTGTGTGATGTAAGTCATCTGATTCAGATCACCAGGGTCAAGTACAAGGCTCACGTTGCTGTTGGAGACTCCATAAAGGTCTAATATTGCGGGCAGCAAAGGCAAGCATGAGCCTGGGTGCTGGGTGTGCCTGCACTCCAGGTCCCCTTGCTCTTGCTCACCTTTGGTAACATTGACTTCATTGGCCGCCAAGATGTCTGCCTGAATGCTATCTATTTTCATGTACAAGTTCTCACCGTGGATCTGAGGACAGCAATGAGGTGGATACAGCTATGGTACCGAGGCAGTGGGTTCTTGAATTGGGCTTGGGCAGAGTGGTGCTGCAGGTGGGGTACTAAGGGGAAGAGGAGACAGCCAAGGAGAGCCCAACCCTGGTCAACCTGGCCCATTCTCTATGTGGGGATGAGAGGGGGTACCATTACCCATATGGGTACTATTATCCATATGTTCCTAACAACCTGCCGGGTAGGATGGGAGCACTTACAAGGAAGAGCTGGTAGAGTTCCTCCCCCATGGACTTGCGCACGTGCTCCTCCACCACTGGAAACATCTGCACAAAGAACTGCAGCCCGCAGGTGGGAGGGGCGGCATAACCTTGACCACCAGTACCTGCGCCTCCAACCTTGCAGCCTCCACTCCGCAGGCTTACCTCCAGCGTGAGGCAGGCCAGCCTCTGGCTGTTGCTGTGGTCCGTGTTGCCCATGGCGGCCATCAGGCTGTGCACCACGCGCATGTGCAGCATCTCCTCAGCGGTGCTCAGGTCTCTGCGTGCCAGAACCCTGGGCAAGGGTATCAGGCTACAGCAATGCTAGGTGAGGCTTTGAACTCTCAGGTGCCACCAGGCCTGGCTTGCTACAGTCACCCCCACCCGCTGCCCACTTACCCAATGGTCTTGGCAGCCGCGGCTTGCTGCAAGAACACTGGCAGGTGGGTGGTGAGCTGGAGAATCGGGGAGTCTGGGAGAGCAAGGGGCCATGAGGAAGGAGGCCCCCCTCCCTCCACCAGGCAGCCTCATCCGAGGGGGTCCTACCAGTGAAGATCTTGGGCTGCTGTTTGGACCTCTCCTTGACTGATGGTATTAGCAGTGCCACAAGGCCCCTGAGCAGCGACTGGCGCACGTCGTAGTTGACCAGGTCCTTTATCAGCTCAATGGCTGGGGAAGGGCAGAGACACTGGAGAGGCAGGGGACTACACCCCATCAAAGAGGGGGCTGAATTCCTTGAATCACATCACTTCCCTTTACCCTGTCCTCTCCATCAACACTTTCTAGTACCATTGACTGCCCAGCACTTCCAGACCTCTGGGGAACAGGGGAAGGTGACACCTCATTCCTGTCCTTCAGGTTAAAGAGGGATAGGGGGAGGTCCCAGGACTCACAGAGCAACCCAAGGTGGGAGCAGGGATTAGATAGTGAGCTCAGTCAGTAAGGAGGCCATATAGGCTGAGGCTCCACAGAACTGAGCTGCCTCAGGCTTGGAGGAATCAGTGGGAGTAGGGCCTGGGTTTGTTTGTTTATTTCTGTGGAACTGGAGCTTGAACCCTGGTGAACTCTGCAACTCTTTTTACTTTTTGTTAAGTTGCTCAAGCTGATTGGGTCCTGCTTTAGCCTCGCACCTCTGCCTCCAGGATAGCTAGGACTACAGGCAAGTGCCACGCAGCCTGGCTGTGCTGGGTCTTTCAAGGGAAACAGGAAAAGTATGGGGGAGAGAGCGCAAATGTGTGTGGGTGTGAAGCATCAAATGAGGAGGAGGAGGAAGCAAGATAGACAGCAAGGTAGAGAATCTATCATGAGCCCTTTGCCAGGCTCATTCCATACAGCATTCCACTGACTGGCACCATAACCATTTACCACCATGACTGTCATCTCCATTTTATTTTATTTTATTTTTTAATAATTTTTTAGTTGTTGATGGATCTTTATTTTATTCGTTTATTCTTTGTATGTGGTGCTGAGGATCGAACCCAGTGCCTCACGCATGCTAGGCAAGCGCTCTACCACTGAGCCCTAGCCCCAGCCCACCTCCATTTTACATTTAAGGAAAAAAGGCACAGAAAGGTAAAGCACTTTGCCTAAGCACACAGAGTGAGGGAAGCAAAAGTGGCGAAAAATTTGGTTAGGAAAGGGGAGGGGAATTTCCTGCCAGGCTTTTCTATAGACTTCTTAGTCATTCACTCATTCTAGCACTCGCTCCTCTGCCTTTGACACAACTGCATCTGCATGCCTATCCTGGCAGGAGCTCACTGGGTGTTGGGGACACAAAAGGGAATTCGTTCACTTAACCAACCTTCCTTGAGCCTGTACAGACAAGCAGTAATAGTATAGTGACAAATGCTATAAAAGGGGTCAGCAGAGGGCTATGGGAACATCTGGAAAGATGGGGGAAGATGGAATTTTTTGTAAGGAAGAGAGAGGAGCCATAATGAGGCAGAGCTGAAAGCAGGCAGGATAAGGTAATGGGGCCACGGCACACCAGGTAAATGGTATTCTGAATATAAGTGCTTGCTACGTGGACAACAGGACTTGGACATGTACTCTCCCCTGCTCAGGAGTCAAGTGCAGTGTATCTCCATTTATTCCTAGAGGAGAAATGATTTGAGGAAACTTCTTATTCCTCTGCTAGATCATTTGCATCCCAGAATGCAATATGCACACTTGAGAACTATAATCAGTATTATGTGTTTGCATAATGATAATTAACTTTTTATTTCTGTGTCAGGGGATTTTACCCATAAAAACACGTTTGGGATAATTATTTGCAATGGAAGAAAAGATTTTGTTTGTTTGTTTGTTCTGGAGCTGGGTATAGTAGCATACATCTGTAATCCCAGCAACTTGGGAGGCTGAGGCAGAAGGATTTTAAGTTCAAAGCCAGTCTTAGCAATTTAGTGAGGGCCTAAGCAACTCAGCAAGTCTCTGTCTCTAAATAAAATATAAAAAAGAGCTGGGGATGTTATAAGGAAAAGCTGTTTTGGGTGGGTGCAAAGGTACCACAAGTGTTGGGGACCAGCCAGTATTTGGGAAAACATGCACAATAGCAATTGGAATACTTAGGTTTCTCTTCAAAAAGATTTCTTTGAGCTGGTTGCGGTGGTACATGCCTATAATCCCAGCACTTTGGGAGGCTGAGACAGGAGAATCGCAAGTTCAAAGCCAGCCTCAGCAACGGCGAGACGCTAAGCAATTGAGACCATGTCTCTAAATAAAATACAAAATAGGGCTGGGGAGATGACTCAGTGGTCAAGTACTCCAACTACCCCTGAGTTCAATCCCCAGTACCAAAAAAAAAAAAAAAAAAAAAAAAAAAAAAAAAAAAAAAAAAAAAAAAAAAAAAAAAAAAAGAAAGAAAGAAAGAAAGAAAAAGATTTCTTTGAAAAATGATTTTTTGTGTGTGTGGTGCTGAAGCTTGAACCTCATACATGTTAGGCAAGTTCCCTACCACAGAACTATATCCCCAACCCTTTTTATTTTATTTTGAGACAAATCTCACTAAGTTGCCCAAGGTGGCCTCTAACGTGTGATTTTCCTGCCTCAGCTTCCAAAATAGATGGGATTACAGGTGTGTTTCCACTGTACTGGCTCATCTGGTTTTGGTATAAAGATAAGACTAGCTTTAATTAATTAGGAAGTTTTTAATTTCTATTTTCTAGAAGAGATTGTGCAGAACTGAATCCTATGAATTTCAAGTAGACTCTCTTGGTTGATGGTGTTGAGTTTTTCTGTCTTTGTGGATTTTTCTTTCTTTTTTTTTTTATATTTTGTTTAGTTGTAAATGAACACAATATCTTTATTTATTTTTATGTGGTGCTGAGGATCGAACCCAGCGCCTCACACATGTGAGGCAAGCGCTCAACCGCTGAGCCCCAGCCCCAGCCCCTTGTGGATTTTTCTGTTTAGTTGTTTCACACATTGTTGAGAGAAGGGTGTTGAAGTCTCCAACTTTAACCGAAGATTTCTCTTTTCAATTGTATCAGCTTTTGCTTTACAATGTAGATCTCCTGTTTGGTGCAATGCATTTAGGGTTGCTATGGCTTCTTGGTAGATTTGCTCTTTTATCATTATAGAATGTTCCTATCTGTTTCTGGTAGTTTTATTAGCTCTGAGGTTTACTTTGTTTGTCTTACTATATTGTCCAGTTTGGCCTTGAACTCCTGGGCTCAAGTGATTCTCTAGCTTCAACCTCCTAAGTAACTTGTCTATAGGTGTCTGCTATCTTGCCTGGCTCTCCTTTGCCTTTTTTCCCCTTCTCTTTTGGTACCAGGGATTGAACCCAGGGGCGCTTAACCCCTGAGCCACATCCCCAGCTATATGTATGTATGTATGTATGTTATGTAGTGCTGGGGATTGAACCCAGGGCCTTGAGCATACAAGGCAAGTACTCTACCAACTGAGCTATATCCCCAGCCCTTTTTATTTATTTTTAATTTTTCATATTGAGACAGGGCCTCACTAAGTTGCTGAGGCTGGCTTTGAACTTGTGATCCTCCTGCCTCAGCCTCCTGAACTGCTGGGATTATGGGTATGTGCTACCATGCCTGGCTCTCCTTTGCCTATTTTTTAAAAAAAATTTTTATTTGTTCTAACTAGTTCCTTTGCCTATTCATGTTGCTTCATTTCTTCTGAATCAGCAGTCTGTTTTCTTTTTGTGTGTGTTTAAATTATTTACATATTTATATTTTATAATTTTTAAATTTAAAGTCTTTCCATTTTTTCAGTGCTGTGGATTGAACCCCAGGCTTTGTGCATGCTAGGCAAGCACTCTATTACTGAGCTACACCCCCAGCCCAATAGCCAATTTTTTTTTTAAACATTTTTTTTAGATGTAGATGGACACAATTTCTTTATTTATTTGTTTTTATGTGGTGCTGAGTATCAAACCCAGTGCCTCACGCATGCAAGGCAAGCACTCTACCATTGAGCCACAATCCCAGCCCCCCAATAGCCAATTTTAAGAGAGCTCTTTAAAGTCAGGACCTCATATTTCTTTGCGAGCTGAGAAATGAGCAACACTCTACACTCACTTTCTATGAGCCAGGCACAATGGAAAGGTGAAGGGATATGACCTGTCCTCCACAGTGGAAGACACAAGGCACCGGGTGAAGTGGCCAGTAAAGGGACTGCATAGTTTGGGTCTCCATAAAGAACTGCTTTCAGAGCTTGGCAACTTTACTTGCTTAACTCTAATAAACATATGCTGCCTAATAATGAACACATGCTGGTGATTTATCACCATGCCAGGACACCATTATTGCCTGTTATTAACAAAGCAGTGGTTGTTGAGATGGAGGCTGTGTGGAGACTGTCAACAACCTCATCCTGTGACTTGCCCTCTGCATACTCAACTCTCCTGTCTCACTGCTGAACATTGAAAGCAGCAAATGCCACAAGAAGGAGGGGAAGCCTATGGAGAGCAGTGACAGAAAATGGGAGAGTAGTGACTGAGATTGGGGGTCTGTGATGGCTTCATAGTTGTGGTACTCCTGTTCCCTGGGAATGTTTCTTTTTTTTTTTTTTTTTTTTTTTTTTTTTTTTTTTTTTTTTTTTTTTTTTTTTAGTACTGGGGATTGAACTCAGGGGCACTCGACCACTGAGCCACATCCCCAGCCCTATTTTGTGTTTTATGTAGAGACAGGGTCTCACTGAGTTGCTTAGCGCCTCGCCATTGCTGAGGCTGGCTTTGAACTCGCGATTCTCCTGTCTCAGCCTCCCTAAGTGCTGGGATTAC
>PVHX01021992.1:7360-28719 GCA_004024805.1 Geosciurus inauris | reverse complement strand
AGCAACTCAGAAGGCTGAGGCAGGAGGATCTCAAATTCAAGTCCAGCCTTGGAAATTTAGGAAGACCCCATTTCAATATAAAAAATTAAAAAAGGACTAGGGATGTAGCTCAATAGTAGAGCACCCTTGGGTTCAATCCCCAGTACTACAAAATACAAAAAATAAAAAGTAATAAAACAAATTTAAAAAATAAACATCACTTCTAAGAACAGGGTCCCACTCAAACTGCAGAACTGGCCTCTGAGGGTCCTATTGTTTTATCACCATCATAACCAAAACCAAAGGCTAAGGTGAAACATCAAAAAGAAAACCTCTACTGCCACAACTGTGTGACAGCTGCTACTGTCCCACATGCCAATGCTCCATCTGTGTCCAGGGACTCAACCTTGCAAGCTGCACCACCCTCCAAGCCAGATAAAGGATGTAATACTCATACCGTCTCTTCCAGGGCCTATGTGCTCCTTTGGGCTGGGAATGCAGCTCAGTGCTAGAGTACCTGCCTGGGTTGTATGAAGCCCAAGGTTCCTCCCTAGTACTGCAAAAAATAAAATAAAATAATAATAATAATAAAAATAAATTCATGTTGCTCCCTTTGGAGTTAAAGCTCAAGCTTGGCGAGGCAGGAGAATTGCAAGTTCAAAACCAGCCTCAGCAACTTAGTGAGACCCTGTCCCCCAAAATAAAAAGGGCTGGGGATGTGGCTCAGTGGTTAAGTGCCCCTGGGTTCAATTCCTGATACAAAAACAAACAAACAAACAAAACCAAAAACTCAAGCTTGGGGTGAGCGCAATTTTTTTTTTTTTTTTTAGTACCAGGGATTGAACTTGAACTCAGGTACTTGACCACTGAGTCACATCCCCAGTCCTATTTGCATTTTATTTAGAGACAGGGTCTCAGTGAGTTGCTTAGCATCTCCCTTTTGCTGAGACTGGCTTTGAACTCATGATCCTCCTGTCTCAGCCTCCTGAGCTGCTGGGATTATAGGCGGAGCCATGGCACCCAGCTGGGGTGAGCACATTTGATGGGCAGAGCCTTGGACACAATTCTGCCTCCTAGATATAGGAGAGGCTAGAACAAGAGTTCTGTCTTCTACTTTGGGAAAGTGGAACTCATTAGGGAGAGTCACCTCAAATTCAGGAAGACTATTCAGAAGTTAGAAATTTCCTCCACATACATGTTGTCCCTACAGCCAGATATGCCCTTTTCAGTATCTCGTGAACTACAACTCATTTTCTAAAGCATCCTCAAGTGTCATCTCTTCCAGGAGGCCTTCCTATCACCCTGACCTAACTCTGCCTAGGTGCCACCCTAGTGTTCCATAGACCTCATGGTCCTGACCACAACTTGCAGATCTGCTGTGGTTGGCTCCTCCGCCCCCACTGGATTATGACCTTCCTGTACACAGGACTTGTTTCACTAAGTTCCTGTTATAGGCCTGACATCACCAGAAGTTTAGAGAGTGTTGCCTGAATAAACCCATGAGTAAATGAACAGATGGATGAAGATTGCTTCTCCTCTACCTGGACTTTGGCAAACACCAGAGTTCTTCCCTAGGAAACTGAGGCACAGAAGAAGGGATATAGTGTAGGAGGCAAGATGAAAGAAGAAACCAATTACCAGGCTGGATGTAACAAACAGGACTGTTGACATCACTTAAATAGTACTGCTTCCTGGTTGGCCCCCTCTGTTGTAGAAAAATATTTGGAGAGGCTTGAGACTGGGAGTAGAAACTTTGGGTCCATTGGAACCTAAGAGGATCATCTGTAAGTTCTGAGTCAGCAGACAAAAAAAGAAGTCAGATAACAGAGTGTGATGGTGCATGCCTGTAATCCCAGCAATTCAGGAGGTTGAGGCAGGAGGATCTCAAGTTCAAATCCAGCTGCAGCAACTTAATGAGATTCTAGGCAACTTAGTGAGACCCTGTTTCAAAATAAAAAATAAAAAGGGTTGGAAATGTGGCTCAGTAGTTAAGCACCCCTGGGTTCAATCCTCAGTGATCCCTACCCCCGCAAACAATTCAGATAGACTTGCCTTTCAATGCTTTTTTTATGACTGGTTCAGAGTGGATTTTGGCAAATATTTTATATTCCCTGAACCTCAGTTTCCTCATCCACAAAGCGGAAACAACAATGCCTCATACCTCCTAAGTGTGTGTGTGAGGAGTATTAAAGTGACTTTGCGTGGCATATGAATGACCTTCAGAAAATGAGTCCCATCCTACCCTCAGTCAGGAGTCCATGTTTTCTTTACTTTCCACCAGCACTCTGCCTCATCCACTCCTCTCTCTCTTTTATAACATATAGCAACTGTGTGTGTGCTGTTTAAAGTGCTTATTTAATTCACTAAATCCAAAAAAGTAACTTAAGAAACAAACTCACAGCCGGGCGCGGTGGCTCAAGCCTGTAATTCCAGCACTTTGGGAGACTGAGACAGGAGAATCGCAAGTTCAAAGCCAGCCTCAGCAGTGGTGAGGCACTAAGCAACTCAGTGAGACCCTGTCTCTACATAAAACAGAAAATAGGGCGGGGATGTGGCTCAGTGGTCGAGTGCCCCTGAGATCGATCCCCAGTACCAAAAAACAAAAACAAAAACAAAAAGATCATATTAGGAAATAGCAACTTAAACTTGTCATAGTGGTACCCCAGAGCTGGTGAAAGGGCTGGGTAGGAAACTTGCTTTTTCCATATAGGTATATGGTTTTATACCCTTTTTTTTTTTAAACTTTATTTTATTTATTTTTATGTGGTGCTGAGGATCGAACCCAGTGCCTCACGCATGCTAGGCAAGCGCTCTACCACTGAGCTACAGCCCCAGCCCCTGGTTTTATACCTTTTTATGTTTGTTTCTCCCATTTTTTTATTAATGCATTATAATTATACATACAGTGGATATGTTGTTACATATTCATTCCTGCACACAGAATAACAATATAATTTAGTTAATATCATTCCCTGTATTTCCCTTTTCCCTTCCCTCCTCCCTGCCCTGCTTTCTTTCCTCCACTGGTCTCCCTTCCATTTTCATGAGACACCTCTCCCCACCACCAATTTTCTTTTCCTTTTTCCTCTGTAAATTCCACACAGTTTTATGCCTTTTAACCTTTTTTTTTTTGTACCAAGGATTGAACCCTGAGGTCTTTAACCACTGAGCCACATCCCCAGCTCTTTCTAATATTTTATTTAGAGACAAGATCTTGCTTAGTTGCTTAGAGCCTCGCTAAATTGCTGAGGGGCTTTGAACTCGCAATCCTCCTGCCTCAGCCTCTGAGCTGCTGGTTATTACAGGCGTGTGCCAATGCACCCAGCTCCTTTTTAACTTTTGACCATGAAAATATATTTCATTTAAAAATGAAATTCTATTGCTTACATTCAAACCATGTACTTTGTTACTTAAAGAACAATTTTCTTACTTACCTCAATAAATATATTTATTTCCTAATTATGTTATTTTGGAAAATTTGAAAAATACCAAAACATTGTAAAGAAGAAAATTAGACACATGAGCAGCCCCACCAGTGTTGGCATTTTAAAGTATTTCTTTTTGGTCTTTTTTTTTTTTTTTGGTACTGGGGATTGAACTCAGGGGCACTCGACCACAGGGAGCCACTTCCCCAGCCCTATTTTGTGTTTTATGTAGAGACAGGGTCTCACTGAGTTGCTTAGTGCCTCACTGTTGCTGAGGCTGGCTTTGAACTCACGATTCTCCTGTCTCAGCCTCCCTAAGTGCTGGGATTATGAGGGTGAGCTACCGCGCCCGGCTTCTTTTTGGTCTTTCTTCAGTTATTGTTCACGGTTTTTAATTTAGACTTATGTAATTTCTATAGCAACTCTATGAGATTAATACCATCAGTTTCTCCATTTCTTTCTTTCTTTCTTTCTTTCTTTCTTTTTCTTTCTTTCTTTCTTTCTTTCTTTCTTTCTTTCTTTCTTTCTTTCTTTCTTTCTTTTTCTTTCTTTCTTTCTTTCTTTTTCTTTCTCTCCCTCTCTCTCTTTCTTTCTTTTGGTACTGGGGATTGAACTCAGAGGCACTCGACCACTGAGCCACACCCCCAGCCCTATTTTGTGTTTTATGTAGAGACAGGGTCTCACTGAGTTGCTTAGGCTTTGCCGTTGCTAAGGCTGGCTTTGAACTTGCAATTTCCCTGTGTCAGCCTCCCAGAGTGCTGGAATTACAGGCTTGAGCCACCGCACCCAGTTCAGTTTCCCCATTTTACAGAGGACAAAACCAACAGCGAGGAAAAGTGACTTGCTCAATTTCAGAGCTACTAACTGATGTGTACATCACACGCACATATCATACACATATGGTTTGGATAAATGTTGTCCTATACTATAGTTTGTTTTCTTATGTTTTCACTTCAAATTATATCATAAACATTCTCCTCTGACATTGACTCATTCCTTAAAACATGACTATCAATAATTATAAAATATTTTTTAATATGACCCATGCATTATCAATGTATCTATTTGTAATCTATTGCTGTTAAAACTGTTTCAATGTGTTTCTTTCTCTTTTTTTTTGGTACCAGGGATTGAACTCAGGTGCACTTGACCACTGAGCCACATCCCCATCCTTATTTTGTGTTTTATGTAGAGACAGGGTCTCACTGAGTTGCTTAGTGCCTCGCCGTTGCTGAGGCTGGCTTTGAACTCGTGATTCTCCAGTCTTAGCCTCCCAAAGTGCTGGGATTATAGGAATGCACCATCATACCCGGATTCAATGTCTTTCTTTTTGATGTTTGATTTTGCTGTGGTAAACTCCCTAGCTTGGGAATATTATTTAGTTGTTTGTTTAAGTTTAAGCAGTGTATCTACGGGTCAAAGAGTGATCTCTCTCTCTCTCTTTTTTTTTTTTTTGGTACTGGGGATTGAACTTAGGGGCACTCAACCACTGAGCCACATCCCCAGACAGGGTCTCTACATAAAAGTTGCTTCCTTAGCGCCTCGCGGTTGCTGAGGCTGGCTTTGAACTCGCGATTCTCCTGTCTCAGCCTCCCTAAGTGCTGGGATTACAGGCTTGAACCACTGCACCAGGCTAGAATGATTCCTCTTGACACAGATTGCCACCCTGCCCTTCAGAAGAGCCAGTCCAGTCCCACCAGCATTCACAAGTGTTCCCAAGCTACCACAGCATCACCAGCATTAGCCCCAGTTCTACTTTGTGTAAGGTAATGATTGCCCTTATCTGCACTTACCTATACCTCTAGCACAGAAGGTGAAAGGTCCAGATGTGAGATGGCACGGTGGCTCACTCCTTAGGGAGGCTGAGGCAGGAGAATAGTGAGTTCAAAACCAGCCTCAGCAACCGCGAGGCACTAAGCAACTCAGTGAGACCCTGTCTCTATATAAAACACAAAATAGGGCTGGGGATGTGGCTCAGTGGTCGAGGCTCCCTGAGTTCAATCCCCAGTACCAAAAAAAAAAAAAAAAGGTCCAGATGTGGACATGACATCCAACTTCCCAATTTCCTCTTACTTTTGTCTTGTTGCTTGAAATTTGGGCATGAGTCCTCATAATGAGCCTCATCCTCAGGTTAGGAATGGAGGAAAATGCAAACATGAATGAACAGATGGAAGAAGTAATTGAGAATAGAGGGGCAATGAAGAGAGCAAGTTGCCAGCAAAGCAAGTGCTTGGGACCCCCTGACCTAAACGAAATTCCAGATAGGATCAAGATTTTAACATACATGATGAAATCATAAAAGTGTTAGATGAAGACATCAATAAATTGTTTCCTAAATCTAGGAAGCAGTGAAGAATTTTAGGCATAACATTAACCTAGAAGCTTTGAAATAAAATAACTATAAATAAAAACTTTAAGCTGAGTATAGTGGTACACACCTATAATCCAGCTACCAGGGAGCCTGAGACAGGAGAATTGAAAGTCCGAGGTCAGCCTGGAGAGCTTAGGGAAACCCTGCCTCAGGAAAAATAAAATGGGGGGCAGGGGCTGGAGATTTAGTTCAGTACGAGGGTACTTGCCTAGCATAGACAAAGCCCTGGGTTCAATTCCCAGTGCTGCAATAAATAAATAAACACTTAAATTTACATATGGCAAAAACACTGTAAACAAAGGCAGATGACAATTTATGCATAAGAGCTAGTGTAATTTATTTGATAAACATAAGTTTAATTTCATTAAAGTAGAAACAAACTTGGACTGGAGATGTAGCTCAGTGGTAGAGTGCTTGCCTAACATGCCTGAGGTCCTCCTAGATTCCACTCCCAGCACTGAAAAAAAAAAGTAGAAATAATCTTCATAAATTAATAAAATGAACAGACAAATGTAAGAGTGAATAAAGGATATGAACAAGTTGTTTGTATAAAAAGAACACAAATAGCCAATAAACAGATGAGCAACCTCACTGATGGTTAAATTAATGCAAATCAAAACAATGAGAAACCCATTTTCACCTATCATTTGACAAGATTGCTAGGGACTGGGGATGTAGCTCAGTGGTGGAGCTGCACAAGGCCCTGGGTTCAATCCCCAGCACTGCAAAAAAGAAAGAAAGAAAAAACAATATTGCCTGAATATTGGCAAGGAGACAGGCTCACTGGAACATTCATACATTCTTAGTGTCATATAATTTTGGAAGGTAATTTGTTCACCTATACTATGAGATACTATGAAATTGTTAAAAAGAACGACATGTATCTATATGTAACCTGAAAATAAATCTAGAATCTATTAAATAAAAAAAATCAAGCTACAAAATAGTAGGAATTGTACACACACACATATATATAATAGGTCCATTTGTTAGAAATAGGATATATCCATAATATGTTTGGAGATATATAGAAAATATTTGGAGGGGCTGGGGTTGTAGCTCAGCGATAGAGCGCTTGCCTCGCATGCGTGAGGCCCTGGGTTCGATCCTCAGCACCACATACAAAGCAATAAAATAAAGACATTGTGTCCATCTACAACTAAAAAAAAAAAATCTTAAAAAAAAAAAAAGAAAATATTTGGAGGGAAACATCAAAAACTATTCACTGTAAACTGTAAACTATAGGATTCAATCCAAACTCTCTAACTCCCCCATTAATTTATCACCAGTCTTCCTAATGTTCTCTGTTGCTTCGCATCT
Organism: Geosciurus inauris; assembly: GCA_004024805.1. Lineage (NCBI taxonomy): Eukaryota > Metazoa > Chordata > Mammalia > Rodentia > Sciuridae > Geosciurus > Geosciurus inauris. Next base: position 21,624 of record PVHX01021992.1, on the reverse strand, counting down.
CTGATATATTTTTTTTTACCTCTGATATTTTTAAAAATTAATTACTTTAATTAATTTATTATTATTATTATTAGGTACTGGAGATTGAACACATGGACACTTAACCACTGAGCCACATCCCCAACCATTTTTTAAATTTTATTTGGAGACAGTTCTCACTAAGTGGCTTAGGCTCTCGCTAAGTTGGGGAGGCTGGCTTTGAACTTGTGATCCTCCTGCCTCAGCCTCCTGAGCTGTTGGGATTACAGGTGTGCACCACCATTCCCAGTGTTACCTCTAGTTTTTTTTTTATTTTTATTTTTTAGTTGTAGATGGACATAATATCTTTATTTTGTTTTTGTGTGGTGCTGAGGATCAAACCCAGTGCCTCACACATGTGAGGCAAGCACTACCACTGAGCCCCAATCCCAGCCTCACCTCTGGTATTTTATTATGCTGATTTCTTGTCCACTGTCCTCCGTCATCTGCCTAGTCATTCCTCCTCATCTTCAGGCCTCACCTAAGCAAGTCTTTTCCCTAGGCAGTTTTTATATAATAAAATTCTCACTCCTTTATACCACATTGTGTATCCTTTTGTCTATGTTCTCATAATTTCCTACTAAACAGTTTTTGGGGTATTAGAGATTGAACCTATAGGTGATCTACCACTGAGCTACTTTCCTAGCCCCTTTTTATTTTTTTATATTTTTGGTACCTGGGATTGATCTAAGGGATACTGAGCCACATCCCCAGCCCTATTTTGTGTTTTATTTAGAGATGAGTTCTCACTGAGTTGCTTAGTGCCCCACTATTGCTGAGGCTGGCTTTGAACTCATGATTCTCCTGTTTCAGCCTCCCAAAGTGCTGGGATTACGGGTGTGCACTACCATGCCCGGTGCCCTTTTTATTCTGAGACAAGGTCTCACTAAGTTGCAGAGCATGGCCTTGAATTTGTGACTCTCCCACCTCAGCCTCCTGAGTATCTGGGATAAGAGGTGCACACCACTGTGCCTGACTCCTAGTAAACTTTCTGTCTGTGCCTAAAAGCTTGATTAAACTTAGATCTCCTTGAGGGCACAGATATCTAATATTCATGCTCAGTGAACGCTCGTGGAATGAAAAAAATGGACACATGTTGGGCTTGTCTCCACTCTACTAATTTGTCTTTACTTCCCAAGACATCTTTTCTCCCTGATTTTTCTTCATGGTTCCCTAAAAATGACAACTGATAAGTGACTGTGGACATCATCTCTGTGGAAGAAAGCCAGCCAGGCATCATGCATGCTACATGCACACATGAGTACATGCATGCTCACTCAGGCGGTTCTAAGTTTCACAGTGTGATACTACCCTGTGCCCATAAACTCATGAACACCTCCCCCACCCCCCAGGGTCAAGAGCATACCCTGATCCAAGCAGACTCTTTTTTTTTTTTTTTTTTGGTACTGGGGATTGAACTTAGGGGCACTCGACCACTGAGCCACATCTCCAGCCCTATTTGGTATTTTATTCTGAGACAGAGTCTCACTGAGTTGTAAGTGCCTTGCCATTGCTGAGGCTAATTTTGAACTTGCGATCGTCCTGCCTTGGCCTCCTAAACCACTGGGATTCTAGGAGTGCGCCATCACACTTGGCCAGACTCACTTTTAGATGTTGTACGTTTGAGATCCTCTTCTGGCTTGGTGGAGGACACCTGTCCTGGGCTTTTGATGAGAATACAGGTATGTCTTTGCTGTTGTCAGATAGGAGCCTGGTGATGAAGGCAGGAGTAGGTGGACACACTCCACTTCAGGTTCCAAGTGTTCCAGTCGAGCAGGATGGCACACGCATGTCATGCCAGTGACTCAGGAGGCTGAGGCAGGAGGATGGAAGTTTGAAAATGGGCAATTTAGCAAGAAGATGTCCCAAAATAAAACAGAAAGGGCTGGGGATATAGCTCATGGTAAAGGGCTTCCCCATCAGGGAAGGCCTTGGATTTAGTCCTTAGTGTAGACAAAATGGAAAGGAAGGGGGCTGGGCTTGTGACTCAGTGGTATAGTGCTCGCCTCGCATGTATGAAGCACTGGGTTCAATTCTCAGCACCATATAAAAATGAATAAATAAATAAATAAAATAAAGGTATTGTGCCCATCTACAACTAAAAAAGTATTTTAAAAAATGGAAAGGAAGGAAGGAAGGAAGGAGGGAAAAAAAAGACTGTTCACAGACCCAAGCATGGGGCCTCCAGGGGATATGCCTATAGGCCCAGCTGAGATGCAGGAGACTGAGGCAGGAGGATCACTTAAACCCTAAAGTTTGAGACCAGTCTGGGCAACATAGTAAGACCCTGTCTACAAAAATTTTTAAATAAATAAGTAAAGCTTTAAAACAAACAAAAATGTAAGAAGAAATACCACAAGAAAATCTTCTATTTTATTTATTCTCCAACTATTTATGTATTTATTGGTGCTGAAGATAGAACCTAGGGCCCCACACATGCCAAGCACACACTCTAACACTGAGCCACACCCCAGCTACCCTCAACAGGTTTTTTTTTTTTTAATATTTATTTTTTAGTTGTAGGTGGACAGAATATCTTTACAAATTTGAGGCCAATCTCAGGAATTTTTTTAAAAAAATATTTTCTTAGTTTTCAATGGACTTTATTTATTTATTGGTATCAGAGATTGAACTCAGGGGCACTCAACCACTGAGCCACATCCCCAGCCCTATTTTGTGTTTTATTTAGAGACAGGGTCTCACTGAGTTTCTTAGCTCCTTGCCCTTGCTGGGGCTGGCTTTGAACTCGCAATTCTCCTGTCTCAGCCTCCCAAAGTGCTGGGATTACAGGCTCTATGGACTTTATTTATTTATATGTGGTGCTGAGAATTGAACCCATTGCCTCACATATGCTAGGCAAGTGCTCTACCACTGAGCCACACCCCCAGCCCCAGCCTCAGGAATTCAGCCAGACCCTGTGTCAAAGAAAAAAATTAAAAGGACTGGGAATGTAGCTCAGTGGTGAATTGCCCCTGGGTTCAATCCAGAGTACCAAAAAGCAAACTAAAACTAGGAAGTCAGATCCTAGGCTGATATGGTGAAGACTTGGGCCTACTTTTTCTTCTATTAGGCACAGGCTCTCTTTTCTAATGCCTTCACCTTTGATCAACTTTGAGTGCAGGGTGAGAGATAGGGTTTTAATTTTATTTTGTTACATGTGGCTTTACATTTTTCCCAGCAACATTTGTTGAGTAGGCTATCTTTTCTCCAATGAATATTTTTGGAGCCTTTGTCCACTATGAGATAACTATATTTATGTGGGCTTGTCTCTGTGTCTTCTAGGCTGTATCACTGGTCTACGTGTCTGGTTTGGTGCCAATACCATGCTGTTTTTGTTACTTTGGCTCTGTAGTATAGCTTAAGGTCTGGTATTGTGACGCCTCCTGCTTCACTTTTCTTTTACTTTTTATTTTTTGGTACCAGGGATTGAACTCAGGGGTACTTGACCACTGAGCCACATCCTCAGACCTCTTTTGTGTTTTATGTAGAGATAGGGTCTCACTGAGTTGCTTAACGCCTCATCTTGTGGCATGCCCCCACGACTTTATTGCTGTTTTTTTTATTTTATTTTTTATGCAATGATGGAGATTGAACTTGAGGCCTCATGCATGCTAGGCAGGTGCTTTACTACTGAGCTATATCCCCAGCCCTACCTTGACTTTTTCTTTGTGCAGTGCTGGGAATTGAACCCAGGAACTTGTGTTTTATAATTTATTTATTTATTTTTGGTACTGGGGATTGAACTCAGGGGTGCTCTGTCACTCAACTATATCCCCAGACTTTAATTATTTTACCTTTGAGGCAAAGTCTCACTAAATTGTTCAGGCTGGCCTTGAACTTTTTTTTTTTTTTTTGGTACTGGGGATTGAACTCAGGATTTCTCTATCACTGAGCCACATCCCCAGCCCTATTTTGTGTTTTATGTAGAGACAAGGTCTCACTGAGTTGCTTAGTGCCTGGCCATTGCTGAGGCTGGCTTTAAATTCGCGATTCTCCTGTCTAGTCTCCCTAAGTGCTGGGATTACAGGCGTGAGCCACCGTGCCCAGCTTGGCCTTGAACTTTTGATCCTCCTGCCTCAGCCTCCTGAGTCCCAAGGATTGCAGGCATGAGCCACCACCTGGGCTATTAACTCGAATGAGCTTACTAACAAATCTGCTTTAGATTGAGTTCCTTGGAAACTGACCCTGATTTTGAGAGTGGCAGCCCAAGGTTTATTGGAAGATGCGCCTTAATGAAGATAGGAAGGTAAGTCTGGATGGCAACAGATGCTTACCTCAGTGACTGTAGCCACGGTCTCAGCTGGTCCCTTGGAGAGCCTTGGAGCTGGGTAGCCCCTCAGGGTGTCCTTAGTTGAAGCAAGCCAGCAATGGGATGTTATAGCTCCACATTAGCTAGCCATTGGCCATGACCCCCTGGGAGGAGGCAAGGACCTACGCAGCCAAAGAAATTCCTCCTGAGCTACCAAGCAGTTCAGGAGGGACAAGACAGCCTTGGAGCAGGAATCTAGCAGAGTACAGAGGACCCGCCACAGTCCACCCCTTGCCCTGCCTTTCTCCCTTTGCTTGTGTGAAGTTGACTCATCTGGGAGTAACTTCCCCAGCTTTCTGATTGGGTTTGCTTCCTTTGAAACTTAAAAGAGAAGGTTAGCAAGATGAACTGCAGCCCGGCTGCAGAAGTCCACCTGCAGGCTGGAACAGACACTTGTAGCAGCCTCTCGCCCCTGGTCCCTAAACTTTTGCTAGTATTTCTGATTTGGGCAGCTTGCTGGAGGGGGGACCGAGACCTTCAACCCCAGAGGATCTGAGCCCCAGGCTCCTAACTGTGTGAAAGGCAGAGCTGCTCATTCATGTGTCAGGAATCCAGGCAACAGCACCAGAGGATATCATCGTGGCTCACCTGAGCATGCCATGTGTTCTTCTCTGTTCATGTGTGTGTGTGTTTGTGTTTTACTGGGGCCACTGTGCTGGGCTCCTTTTCTGCTATTATTCAGCCAAACACCTTACCTCCTGCTGAGGTCTAGGAGTAATCACTTCTGCCAGTATGGTGATCCCTTGCTGATGGTATTTTAGCTCAAAGAATTCAAAATAACTACGCAAGCTGGCAGTTCACAGCACACTTATAATCTCAAAGACTTTGGAGGCTGAGGCAGGAGGATTGCAAGTTCAAGGCTGGCCTCAGCAACTTGGCAAGACTGTTGCAAAATAAAATAAAAAGGACTGGCTACTTGGGGTTCTGGCTCAGTGGCAGAGTGCTTGTCTCACACATGTGAGGTACTGGGTTGGATCCTCAGCACCACATAAAAATAAATAAAGGTATTGTGTCCATCTACAACTAAAAAATATTTTTTTAAAAAAAGGACTAGTTAGCCGGGCGTGGTGGTGCAAGCCTGTAATCCTAGCACTTAGGGAGGCTGAGACAGGAGAATTGCGAGTTCAAAGCCAGCCTCAGCAACGGCGAGGCGCTAAGCAACTCAGTGAGACCCTGTCTCTACATAAAACACAAAATAGGGCTGAGGATGTGGCTCAGTGGTCCAGTGCTCCTGAGTTCAATCTCTAGTACCAAAAAAAAAAAAAAAAAAGGACTAGTTACTTGATTAGATTGTAGCAAAATAAAAATTAAAAGGACTAGGGATGCAGCTCTGTGGTAAAGCACCCCTGGGTGCAATTCCCAGTACCATAAATAAATAAAAAAGTAAAGAGTCATGCAGAAGTCATAAAATTTGTTGTTGTTTTTTTTGTACCAGAGACAGAACCCAGGGAAATTTAACCACTAAGCCAAATGCCCAGCCCTTTGTATATTTTATTTAGAGACAAGGTCTCACTGAGTTGCTTAGCACCTTTGCTTAGCACCTTGCTTTTGCCGAGGCTGGCTTTGAACTTGTGATCCTCCTGCCTCAGCCTCCGAGGCCGCTGGGATTACAGGCATGCGCCACCACGCCCGATCTGTAAGCTCCTGGTAAAGCAGGTAAAACAGAGTGAAGTATGGTATTTCCCAGAAGCCAAAGGCCTCTCTAGGGAGGAATTCTGGGAACTGCCAGCAGACAAGATTTCTAGAAGCTGATAGGTGTGTTAGATAGCATCGTGATGAAGTACCGCTACTATGTCCACTGCAACATCTAAGACTCATTTTCCTTCCACACAATGGGGAATAACAGTGGTTTCCTGGCATGGTTATGGGAAGGAAATAAAAGTGTATGTTAAAAATCCTGAAATGGAGCTGGTGCCGTGGCACACACCTGTAATCTCAGTGACTCAGGAGGCTGAGGCAGAAGGATCCTGAGTTCAAAGCCAGCCTCAGCAACTTATTGAGGTCCTAAGCAACTTACTGAAACCCTATCTCAAAATAAATACACAAATAAATAAATAAAAAGGGCTGGGGATGTGGCTCAGTGTCAAAGCTCCCCGAGGTTCAATCCCCAGTACCAAAACAAACAAGCCGGGCGCGGTGGCGCAAGCCTGTAATTCCAGCATTTTGGGAGGTTGAGACAGGAGAATCGCGAGTTCAAAGCCAGCCTCAGCAATGGAGAGGCGCTAAGCAACTTAGTGAGACCCTGTCTCTACATAAAACACAAAATAGGGCTGGGGATATGGCTCAGTGGTTGAGTGCCCCTGGGTTCAATCTTCAGTACCAAAAACAAACAAACAATCCCGAAATTATATTCAACATACATTTGTTTCCGAATGTGAAGAATTCTATACATGATCATGTTTCCCTTTTGGCCTTGGCCAGCAGGGAGCTTATAGCTTCATCTGGTCACTCATTCACTGCAGATATATTATTCATTTTCATTCTCTTCTTCTTTTCTTGGTCCTCTTGGTTTCTTTCTTTCTTTCATTCATTCCTCCTCCTCCTCCTCCTTTTTTGGTACCAGGGATTGAACCCAGCACAATTTACTACTGAGCTACATCTCCAGCCCTTTTTATTTTTTGAGACAGGGTCTTGCTAAGTTGCTAAGTGTCTGTTGAGGGCCTCCCTGACTTGCTGAGGCTGGTTTTGAACTTGCAATTCTCTTGCCTCAGCCTCCTGAATTGCTGGGATTACAGGTATGCGCCACTGCTCCTGGCTCCTCCTGATTTCCCTTCTTTCTTTCTTTTAATAACCCTGAGTACAGTCCCCTTGCTGTTAGCTGGAATCTGGAACTTGAACTGGAATCATGTTTGCAGAGTGGTGGGGGTAAATAAATGCATAACAAAGGAACTTGCTGTGCTTAATGAAGACAACTCATTTTCTGAGAAGATACAGAGCCTCAACTGTCATTCAGCCCCAGCACCTTGCTCAACCTAGCCAAGCACTTCACTTCTGGGTCTTGATTTGTTTGGGCACCAACCAACCAACTGGCACCGTGACATAGAAATCCCTCTGTTGGGAGAGTGACTCAGCTCTGACAAGTTGGTGGGATACCAAGCAGGCAGGGAAGTGGAGCGGCTAGTTTTATCGGACACTGGCATTAGCCAGAGGCACCACTGGTGATCTTACTGCTGCCCTCTTTCCAGAAGACTCCTCGCCTTCTACCCACCCCGGATGGCTGTTGGCAGTCCCACCCTGCTATTGGAATGGAGCCATCTAGGGAACAGAGCAGAGCATTTGTGGTCCAGATGCTGTGGCTGATTGGGGTCTTCCCACTGCAGGCTGCCCATAGACTTTGGCCCCGACCCCAGTGCATCTGGAAGACTTAGTCATGGGGTCAGCAGTCCAGGTGGGCTGGGCTGGCTTCTCTGTCCAGAGATCCCTTCCCTACCTACAGGACAATCCTATGAACTCCTTCCTCCATCTTCTCCCTCCCTCCACAGGAGGCGCAGAGGGCCAATGGGGTGCCGCGCCCACTATTTCTGTTTCCAGGGCAGTGTAAAGATGCACCTCGCTCGTGGAGAACCTTCCTGGGAATATGCGTTAGCAGGCACTTGTTGAAGGGTTTCAACTGTCCCATTATCTGTGGCTCTAGGCTCTCTCCATCCTGTCATCTGTGGTTCCACGTCAAGTTCAGGGACAAGAAGGGCTTGGGATGTCCAGGAATGTAGCCTACCCTGGGGAGGGTCTTGCTCCCATGGACTGCTTTCCCCTTAACACATCAGTGCCCAGCAAGAGTCTGCTCATGCTCGTTATTAGGGAAGACTATTGGCTGGGGCTTGGCTTCTGGATTTCTGGGGGCTTTGGGAGGGAAGGATACGTTTATAACAGTGATGGTGCTGAGTAAGGGACCAGACTCAGACTCCATCCCAACCCTGCCACCCCCTAACTGGTGATCTGGTAAGTCACTCTTCTCTGAGCCTTAGCCTCCCTGGGAAATGGGTGAAAAACTGCCTACTTTTAGGATTGTCGTGAGATAACTCTGGGAAAACTACCACCATCTACCATTTCCTTACAACTTAAGCATTTAGCTGCCAGATATGGTGGCGCATGCCTATAATCCCAGCGGCTCTGGAGGCTGAGGCAGGAGGATCATGTGTTCAAAGCCTGCCTCAGCAATTTAGCAAGGCCTAAGCAACTCAGTGAGACCCTGTCTCTACATAAAACACAAAATAGGGCTGGGGATGTGCCTCAGTGGTCAAGTGCCCCTGAGTTCAATCCCTGGTACCAAAACAAAACAAAACAAAAACTTAAGCACTTAAGTAAGTGCAATGGACAGCTATTATCTCATTTAATCCAATAAGCTTGAAGAATTGGTGGAGTGACCCTCATTTTAGGAAGCCAAGGTCCATAGAACAATGACATGGCAAAAGTGGCAGCACCAGGCCTCACACATTCAGTCTTATATAATCCCAAAGTTAGAGTGCTCAATCCCCACACAAAACCAGCCTTTGGTCCTTATACAGAGCCTGGCACATTACAGCTACTTAGTGATTTGTGCTCCGTTTTTCCTGGTAAATCCTGCGCACTGACCGAGAACTTGAAATGATCATTCACTGCTCCACATTTTTCCCCAGAAGGATGGCATGATGACCCCCACCTTCCAGATGAGGAAACTGAGGCTCAGAGGAGGTGAATACCTTGCCCAAGGTGACACGGTGAATAAGGGGTGGAGCCAGCTTGAAGCAGGTCGTCTGCTAGACTTGGAGTATGTGTTCCCACCACCCTATCACATGGTCTTTCAGATAGAGGGCTGTCCACTGGTTGGTACCTGGGGATGTGGCACCCCTTGACTTCTTTCTCTGAACTTCCCAAATATTGCTACCTCATTTTTTTTTTTTTTCCATTACTGGAAATTGAACCCAGGGATGCTCTACCACAGAGCTACACCCCCAGCCCATGTATTTTTATTCTGAGTCAGGGTCTCACTAAGTTGCTGAAGTTGGCCTGGAATTTGTGATCCTTCTGCCCTCAGCCTCCTGAGTAGCTGGAATTAAAGGCATGTGCCCCTGCACCAGCCCACCTCATCCAGGAACCTGAAACTCCTCTGCCTAGAGCAAAGCTGGCCATCCCCTCCCCCACACCAGAATAATCTGAGGCCCCAGGAGTTCAGTGGTGACTAGAGTCACGCCAGGCAATGAGTGGCTAGCCTCAGGATCTTTTCCCAGGGCAGTTATTGGAAGGGGCAGTCCTCTGGCTGTGGGCTCTGCCCGTGGAGGGGCACTGGGCAGAGGAAGCCAGTGATTCTGGAGCCAGCTAGAGATGTAGAAAAAGCTGCTGACTTCCCAGTTTCGCTGGGGCTTCCCAGAGTCAGGTCCCTCCGCAGTGGTGATGGGGGTGGCTAGGCGGCTGTCTGAGGGTTGGAGCTGCAGGCTTGAGGGTAGGTTCCCTCAACCCGTGTCAGCCTGGGACACATTATGGAAAAGAATGCCACAGTTGGTTTCATGTGCACAGGCAAGTGTAAGAGAGGTCTGCAGGGAGGCAGAGCTGCAAGGAGAAGAGATGGAGCAAAAGAGCTAAAAGACAAGCTGGGCGCGGTGGCGCAAGCCTGTAATCCCAGCACTTAGGGAGGCTGAGACAGGAGAATCGCGAGTTCAAAGCCAGCCTCAGCAATGGCGGGGTGCTAAGCAACTCAGTGAGACCCTGTCTCTACATAAAACACAAAATAGGGCTGGGGATGTGGTTCTGTGGTCGAGTACCCCTGAGTTCGATCCCCGGTACCAAAAAAATTAAAAAAAAAAAAAGGGTTAAGAGACAAAGAAAGGAGAGGAGAAAGGGAAGCACATGTCAGGAGACACCCAGAGCACCAATGAGGCCAAGAGGCTGGAGAGAGAAGGGTGGTTTTCAGGAAGGAGGAAGAGAGAGAGGAGGGAAAAGGGAGAAACAGACAGAAAGGGAATTTGCTCCGCACATGCTTTTTGAGCATGTGCAGTGGGTCAGGTGCACCCCAGGCACAGAGATGGGACAATGGACAAAACAGAACCTCAGCCAGGCACGGTGGCGCAAGCCTGTAATTCCAGCACTTTTAAGGAGGCTGAGACAGGAGAATTGCGAGTTCAAAGCCAGCCTCAGCAATGGCGAGGCGCTAAGCAACTCAGTGAGACCCTGTCTCTACATGAAACACAAAATAGGGCTGGGAAGGTGGCTCAGTGGTCGAGTACCCCTGAGTTCAATCCCTGGTACCAAAAAACAAAACAAAACAAAACAGAACCTCTGCCCTCAAAGGTCTTCCTGGTGGGAGAATAGAGAAACCCAAGGACAGGTAAAACTGCAGGGAGAAGTGCACAGAAAGAGCCAGAGAGGAGCCAGGCGCAGTGGTTCAAGCCTGTAATCCCAGCACTTAGGGAGGCTGAGACAGGAGAATCGCGAGTTCAAAGCCAGCCTCAGCAATGGCGAGGCGCTAAGCAACTCAGTGAGACCCTGTCTCTACATAAAACACAAAATAGGGCTGGGGGTGTGGCTCAGTGGTCGAGTGCCTCTGAGTTCAATCTCTAGTACCAAAAAAAAAAAAAAAAAAAAAGCCAGAGAGGGAACCAAGGCAGAGACAGGGTGCAGAGGTAAAGAGAGCAAGACACAGAATGACAAAAGGTGGAGGCCCAGGAGCAGGATCACAGGGACAGCATTCTGGAGGTGGAGAGAGGCACAGCTCAGCCACCATCAACCTGTAGAAGCTCTTTTCCTCTGAGCCAGGCAAGTGCCTGTGGGTGACCAGGCCCTCTCACTCTCTCCTCTCAATGTCTCCTGAGGCAGGTCCCAGTTCGCAAAGATGAAGACGTGGGTCTTGGGTTCCGGGGACATCAGTTTTGGAGGAGGTGGCCTTCAAAACTGTGGGCTGGGGACTGGAGTTGGGGCTCAGTGGTAGAGCACTTGCCTAGCTTGTGTGAGGCACTGGGTTTGATTCTCAGCACCACGTATAAATAAATGAATAATAAAAAAATAAAGGTCCATCAACATCTAAAAATATATAAACAAAAACAAAAAAACAAAACTGTGGGCTGTGCTAGTCATGCTCCCAATCTGACCCCTCACCACTACAGGGGACACACTGTTCTGGGCTCTTGGCCCCAAGCTGGCAGGATCCTGAGGGACTCACCAAGCATGTGTTGACTTCTTATACGGAAGGTAAGCCGAGGCCCATGCTAACGAGTGAGGATGGCTGCCCAGGCCTTCCAGGTTGGGGTCAGCCTTGAAAAAGGACATGGCATTGAAGTGGAAGCTGGGACCTGCCGGCTAGCTGGAGGAGGGGACGTTCTGTAAGGCTCCTGCAGCCCCAACAATTGTGTTGTCTAAGGATCACCTGAGAGTAAGTTTTGGAAGAGACCTGTGTTTGAAAGCTGGGACTTTGACGTTTGCCGGTGTCTGTTTCCGTGGAAACAGGAATCAGAATCAGAGAAGCAGCCTGTGAGCTGTGCTCTGGGTGCCCCAGATAGCGAGGGTGAGAGGGCCGCCGGCTGGCACACTCCTCTAGCGGTGGTCTCTGGAGTCCTCAGCCCCACTGCCGTCTGATGGGGAGGGAGGGGCTGGAGCCCCTGCTGGAAGCACAGCCAGAAAGGAGGTTTGGAACACAGGCCTCACAGGGTCACACTCAACCTTTACAGAGCACTCACGGGGCCTGCTGCTGACCTTGGTGTCCCCACTCCTGCAGCACACAGATGGAGTGGGAAGAGTGACTCAGTTGAAGAAACCTTGCCACTTCCAGAACATTTATCCTCAGGAATTATTCAGTCAGGTGTTGTTACAAAACCTAGATCCTTCGTTTCTTCCGCAGATGTGGAAGCCAGGTCCAGGGCCACAGGGGTGGACAGGAAGCAATCTGCGACTTCCCTCAGGATCCACAGGTGGCCAGGCTGGACCCAGAGGCCACACAATTTAAATACAGAAGCTGAAAGATGCTTTCCAGCCCACTCTCCAGCCTCCCTGGGCCCTTGTGCCTCCTGTGCCAGAGTGCCACTTCCTAGACCCACCATGTGGGCTCTGACATGCAAGCCAGCTCGTGCCTCTGGGCCTTTGCCCATGCTGCCCCCCTGCCTGGCTGCTCTGGCTGGGGCTCCTCCTTCAGCACTGAAGCCCCAAGACACAGGCAGAGTTTCTTCCTCTCTGTGTGCCAACTCCACCTGTGTCCCTCTCACCCTCGCTATCTGGGGCACCCAGAGCACAGCTCACAGGCTGCTTCTCTAGATGGGAGAAATAATAAATTCACTTCTGGACATGTGGACCTTGGGACTCTGGAGGGACATCCATTGGAAATGCCCTGTAACAGAACAGATAGGGTGCTGGTGCCAGAGGGGTGGATTCAGGAGTCTCTGTTGTTGAGTTCAGGTGTCATGCCCATGGAGAACATGCCCAAAGAGAGACAGAGGGGCAAGGTAGAGCCTGAGAGAAGCCCATGCATGGTAGGTTGCATTTACTATTCTGCAAATCTTTTTTTTTTTAAATATTTTTTAGTTATAGATGGATACAATATCTTTGTTTTGTTTATTTATTGTTTTTATGTGGTGCTGAGCATTGAACCCAGTGCCTCACATGTATGAGGCAAGCACTCTGCCACTGAGCCACCCCACCAGCCCTCTGCAAATCATTTAAAAAATTTTTTTTTAGTTTTAGATGGGTACAATACCTTTTATTTTATTTATTTATTTATTTTTATGTGGTTCTGAGGATTAAACTCAGTGCCTCACAGGTGCTAGGCAAGTGCTCTACCACCGAGCCACAACCCCAGCCCCATGTTCTGCAAATCTTTGACCCCTTTCCTGCCCTATCAGTGTGGGACTTGGCCATGTTACATGGAAGTAGGTGTGAGGCTTGACTGGATTGCTTCAGCCTCCGGTGCTCCTTTTTTTTTTTTTTTTTTTTTTGGTACTGGGGATTGAACTCAGGGGTACTCGACCACTGAGCCACATCCCCAGCCCCATTTTGTGTTTTATGTAGAGACAGGGTCTCACTGAGTTGCTTAGCGCCTTGCCATTGCTGAGGCTGGCTTTGAACTCGCGATTCTCCTGTCTCAGCCTCCCAAAGTGCTGGGATTACAGGCTTGAGCCACCGCGCCCGGCTCCCCAGCCCTTTTTTTTTTTAAACTTTTTTTTTTTAAATATTTTTTTAGTTGTTGATGGATCTTTACTTTATTCATTTATTATTTATATGTGGTGCTGAGGGTCGAACCCAGTGCCTCACGCATGCTAGGCAAGTGCTCTACCACTGAGCTACATCCCCAGCCCATCCCCAGTCCTTTTTATTTTTTATTTTAAGGCAGAGTCTCACTAAGTTGGTTAGGGCCTTTCTAAGTGGCTGAGGCTGGTCTGAAACTTGCAATCCTCCTGCCTCAGTCTCTCGAGCCACTGGGATTATTGACATGTGCCACTGTCCTGGTCTGGTGCTCATTTTAGTCTGAAAGGAACGTGCCAGGCAGCCTCTGCCCTTCAGCAGGGAGACCCATGGGGCAAACTCCAGTTGCACCCTGACACGGGAGCTACCCAGTTGACTACAGACCTGTGAGGGGGAAGTTAACGGTTTTTTATTATAAGCCTCGGAGAATTGGGGGCTGCATGTTACATAACACTGTATCAGCAATAGCTTCAATAATAAAAGTTTAAGAGGAAGCTGGAGAAAAATAAAACTTCAGCCAGGCATGACAATTCATGCCTGTAATCTCAGCAATTTGAGAGGCTGAGGCAGGAGGATTCCAAATTCAAGACCAATCTCAGCCGGGCGCGGTGGCTCAAGCCTGTAATCCCAGCACTTAGGGAGGCTGAGACAGGAGAATCGCGAGTTCAAAGCCAGCCTCAGCAAGGGCGAGGCACTAAGCAACTCAGTGAGACCCTGTCTCTACATAAAAACACAAAATAGGGCTGGGGATGTGGCTCAGTGGTCGAGTGCCCCTGAGTTCAATCCCCAGTACCAA
>PVHX01021991.1:5649-28757 GCA_004024805.1 Geosciurus inauris | reverse complement strand
TGGTACCGGGGATTGAACCCAGGGGCACTCGACCACTGAGCCACATCCCCAGCCCTATTTTGTGTTTTATGTAGAGACAGGGTCTCACTGAGTTGCTTAGCACCTCGCTGTTGCTGAGGCTGGCTTTGAACTCGCGATTCTCCTGTCTCAGCCTCCCTAAGTGCTGGGATTACAGGCTTGAGCCACCGCGCCCGGCTGTGGTGGGTTTTAAAGTGTCACATAGGTGGTCCTATTCCTTTTGCCCCACTATGTAGCAGCAGGTCTGTCCTCATGACCGGGGTTCACTGTCCTTGCCAGTGCTCCCCTCCACTTCTAGGCCTGGTCTCTTGGCACAGGGAGTCCAGAGTGATGAGGAAGGCAGCCATTGTGAGTCTTAAGTGGGTGAACCCTAGGAGCTCCCCTCTGGGAGCCAGGACCTCCTGGATTCACTAACCCAAGCCTTCCAGGGTGAGAAATGGCCTCGGTAAGAATCCCCTCCCAGTGGGGTCCCTGGGAGTGCTGCTGCGTGCGGCCACTTCTACCCACTGCTGACCGTACTCCTGCTTGCTGCTGGTGACAGCCTTTGGTTTAAGGAATATACTGCATCCTGGCTCTGATCCTCATGGAATGGTATGTCCAAGCTGGTGTCTCGGTTCTGTCCTTCAGAGGCCATTTTGCCACTTTGGCTAGCTGGCAACTTCTGGATGACGCACGTGGTGTAGGACCAGCTGGAGTGCCACTGCTGACCTTTGCCACACAGTCAGTCTTAGTTTGACACATTGTCGTGTAGGTCCCCAGGCTGGTGGGTCAGACACTTGTGGGCTAGTTGAGAGACATGCTGGCTGCTTGTGTGTCAGTGCCAGTCAGGGCGAGTTGCTGCCCTTGTTGGGATGAGATGTAACTGGGTCACCCTGCGCTGCCAGCTGGTCCTCTCACGGGTGGGTGCTGTATCAGGTGATTAGCGTTAGTCTCCACGGCCATCCAGGCATCCGTTCAGTGTGGCTGTAGTGGGGCCAGCCTTGATCGGAGGGTGTTCCTGCTCCTGGACCTGTGTCCATCCTCCAGCTTGGCCATCGTGACACTGTCATGTGCTCTCTTTACACACCAAGCTGGTCGGGCTGACTGGATCATCATGAACCAAACTTGGGGTATTTTTCCCCTGTCAGCTAGTCGTAAGAACTTGCAAGTGACACTTTATGTAGGAGGCAGGGAGAGTGTTGATGTAACAGTGGAAAGGACATGGTGGAATGGGCCTATGTCCACTCAGCACACTGTCCTCTAGACCTGCAGAGGGCCAGTCTCTAATGTAACACCTCATTTTACAATTGGATTACCGTTGGGCCCAGCTGGCTTATAACTTGGTGTAGGTATGACAACCCAGCTCATGATGGATGTTTCTGACCATATGATCACTTGTTTTTTTTTTGGTACTGAGGATTGAACTCAGGGGCACTACGACCACTGAGCCACATCCCCAGCCCTATTTTGTGTTTTATGTAGAGACAGGGTCTCACTGAGTTGCTTAGCACCTCACCATTGCTGAGGCTGGCTTTGAACTTCGCGATTCTCCTGTCTCAGCCTCCCTAAGTGCTGGGATTACAGGCTTGAGCCACCGCGCCCGGCTTCCATATGATCACTTGTGTCCCCTGCTCAGATGCTCTGTTGCCACCAGGCCCCATGCCAGGTGCAACTTTTTCAGATGGCAAATAATTCTCTGCTGTAAGTAGCATGGCCTTGCTCCAGAACCCTAGAGACCTGTGCTGAGCTGCCTCCTCTTTGGGCTTGCCCAGGATACCACATGGCATCCCTTCCTCCCACCGATACCTCCCGGACCACATGGTCTGCCAGATCACGTGGCCAGAGTGGCAGGACTGCCTGAAGAGCAGTGGGACCTGCCACCAGCCCTTCCTCCTGGGCTCACACAACACTGTCAACCTTCCACACACCCAGGAAGTGGGGAGTGGCTTCCTCAGGTGTGGGAGGTTGCCTGAAATCCAGAAGAGCCCTCAGACCCTGTGTGCCTCTTTTACTGTTAGGAAAAGGAAGGTGCAACCTCTTGTCCTGTACTTAGAAGGAATGTCATGGCATGCCCCAGACCCCTGAGCCCTAAAGCTGCTGATGGACAGGCGCTGGACCTTTCTGTCCTCTGAAGCATGTGTGTCTCACAAAAGTACCCATTTCTGTCTCATTCTGGAGATGAGCAGGATGTCATTGGTGTAGTAGGCCTGCACACCACTCTGTGGAACGTCCATGCAGTCCAGCTCCTTTTGGACCATGTTAATGACAGAACGCAGGCACTAGCGTAATCCTGGAGCAAGACCACGAGTGCATCCTGTCCTCTGTGCCTTGAGAATTCAGGCTGTCTCTGATTTTTCTTCCTGATGGGAGTGGAGAAGGACAGTTTGCAGGTCAAGAGCCAAACGCCACAGACTTGAGACCACTGGTTTACCCTCCCAGGTGTCTTCCCTCAGGGCCCCACAAACACAGCTGCTGCAGTTTGGGGCAGCTGCTTGCTTAAGTTTGCATTGGTCTGCTGCATCTGCCAGTTTTTGCAGGGGCCGGACGGGTTTACTAAAGGGACCACTACTTTTGTGTTATTTCAGGGTGGCAGTGATTTCTGTCTGCCCTTCTCCTTGGGGTGCTGTATTGTTTGGGCAGAGTGTTAGGGAACAGGGCTAGGCACTTCTACCTGACCTTTCCTGCTATAGTAGCCTTTACTTGGTCAGTCAAGAACTAATGCGAGTGGGGCATGGTAGCCTATTCAAGAGGCTGAGGCAAAAGGATTGCAAGTTCAAGGTCAGTTTCAACCTAGTAAGACCTATCTCAAAATAAAAAGGGCTGAGAATGTAGCTCAGTGGCAGAGCACCTCTGCGTTCAGTCCCCAGTACCAAACAAACACTAAGGTGAGAGCCTGCCAGCCGCTAGTGCATCCCTGGAACTGGGGAAACCACCAAGTAGATGAGCGGGGAAGTAGACTGGCACTCGACAGGGCCGGCCAGTGCTGCACTTCTCACCTCGCCATCTGCTCCTGCCCCCGGAGGGAGCCATGGTGGTGCTCTGGTGTCAGTGTCAGCCTGGCCCCCATTTCTAGCTGCCTTGGGGGACCTGCCTGCTGCTGCCCGGGTTTCTAGCTCTGTGCAGGATGGACCATCATCGCTTGGCACCTGCTGTGTCGTCTTGGGTCCTCCTTCGTGGTCCTGCCTTTCCTTTCAGTCTGTGGGTTCTAGGTCTAGGAACTGGCTCAGGTCTGGGGCTGGGAAATGGATTGTGATTTTCTGTTGGGAAAACTGACGACCTCTGCTCTCCTTTCTCGATCCCTTCTGATGACGCACACGAAGCCAGGGCTGCACAGGCCCCCGCACTCTGACCTTGCTGGGGGTCTTGCCTTTGCTGGCTAAGTGCTGCCATCTTGCTTTGCACTTCCAGGGTTCTATCATCCTCGGTGCTCTCTGGGAAGCCCAGTGCCGCAGCAGCACCTTTTTGGGGTTTGGGGGCAGCGGGGGATTGAGCCTAGGGGTGCCCTAGCACTGAGCCACATCTCCAGCCCATTTGCTTTTTATTTTGAGAGAGAGTCTCACTGATCTGCTTAGGGCCTTGCTAAGTTGCTGAGGCTCATCTTAAACTTGCAGTCCTCCAGCCTGAGCCTCCCTAGTCGCTAGGATTACAGGCACCCAGCCAACACCTCCTTTTGTTAACTGGGCCTGCAGGGCTTTTCAGTGTCACAGGTGCCCCTTTTACCAGTGCAGTCCTAGCTGCTTGTCCTCCTGAGGAGCACAGTTACCTCGTGGATTTGCTGGTCTGCAGAGGAGAGTCCCTTCTTGAATGTCCGCTTCTCCAGACCTTCCGGTCCCTTTCTGGCACCTGTGCCTCCTTTCCTGTGGCCGTGGCTCCCCACATCCTGGGAGCCTCCTAGCCCTGCACCAGAGCCTGCTTCTGGAGCCCTTGCAGTGGTGCTGCATCATGTCAGGGGCCCCAGATTAACAGACTCTCCTGTGCCTGCTTTACATTTGCTTCCCCCCATCTTTTTTTTTTTTTTAAATATTTATTTTTTAGTTGTAGGTGGACAGAATATCTTTATTTTATTTTTATGTGGTGCTGAGGATCGAACCCAGTGCCTCGCGCGTGCTAGGTGAGCACGCTGCCACTGCGCCATAACCCCAGCCCCCTTCCCCCCATCTTTGATGCAGGCCCTCCGCATCCATTCCCAGGCTGGTGTGTGTTAATTGGGTCTCATAGTCCTCTGGGGTGTAACCCCTTTGTCCCTGCGGCAGGCCCAGTACTACCCTGGCTGGTCTGGGGGTCGAGGGAGGGCTTAGCCTTGTCTCGTAAGGAACTTACCTCATCTGGGGCTTCTTTGTCTTCTTGAGACAGTCTTGGGTGCTTTTATTCCAACAAGGAGACGGGGCTGTTTGGGCAGGCTGTGAGGGTCCATGGGAGCCTGAAGTTACAGGTGCTTGTGTACCTCTCCCCAAGCACCTCTCCCCCAAGTCTCAGAGCCCCACTTTTTCTCGCCTTGTAGGAGGAAGTGCAGACTTGCCTGGTTGAGTCAGCTTCCTTGGAAGCTCTGTACTCTTCTGGTTAAGTCCTCTGCCCCATCTGGCTCTCTAAGCCCTCCAGGTGCAGGAGATGAGGGTCTCTAATGCTACCAGGAAGCCCTTGCTTCCTGGCCCAGTCATTTCCTCTTTTCAAAACATCAGAGACATTGGGCACCAACCACGAAATTCCTTGGTATCTCTCCCATACCAGGAGAGGGCAGGATCCAGAGTGTCTCCCTCCACAGTCCCTGACCCAGCCTACCCAATGCAAGTCTTAGCAGCTGCACTGCCACCCCACGTGAGGGGTGTCAGTCCCCCTACCACCAGTGACAGGGTTCTCAATGCACTCAGCAGCTGAGTGACCCAGCTCCAGGATCCACATCTTTTGAGTGCACTTTCTGTGACCATTCCATCCGTGGTACCAGCTCTCTTAGAAGCAAAGTCTCAGATGGGGCTGGGGACATACAATTTTTGAGAAGGCACCCCTCAGGAAAAAGCCTGTGAGGAGGGAGAGGCAAACATAGATGTGGCTTCAGGTGACCAGCCTGAGTGGGGGTGTGTGGGGGCGAGGCACAGCCAGGATTCTCTCTCTTTAAAGCAAGGGGGCCAGGCTTCCATACTCTACCAGGTGGTCACTGGCTACCAGCTGGTGTGAGGCATGTGCAACTCCCATGTGGGGCCTGGCCGCAGCTAGGGGCAGCGTTCTGCAAGGTACAGGTGGGAGCATTCCCCAGCCACCACTCCCAACAGCTGGGATGGTGGAGCAACCCAGGGAAGGGCCTTTTTTTTTTTTTTAATACTTTTTTTAGTTGTTGATGGACTTTTTAAAATTTTATTCATTTATTTGTATGCGGTGCTGAGAATTGAACCCAGTGCCTCGTGCATGCTAGGCAAGCGTTCTGCCACTGAGCCACAACCCCAGCCCACGGAAGGGCCTTTTATGTGCTGCTGTGGAATGCTTTCCAGGGTCCATGCTAAGGTTAAAAGTCAGAGTAAGCCAGGGTAGTGGTGCATGCTTGTATTCTCACCTACTTGGGAGGCTGAGGCAGGAGGATCGCAAGTCTGAGGACTGCCTAGGCAACTTAGAGCTTGTCTCATAAAAGGGGGCTGGAATGTAGCTCAGTGGTAAGGTACCTCCAGGCTCAGTCCCTAATACAGCCAAAAAAAAAAAAAAAATCAGAACGTGAATACTATATTATCATTTGTCTTAAATTATTTGACATGTACATGCATGTGTATATATGAGATTGTAATGTGCAGACACTAAGAAAAAAATGTAGAATTACCAAGAAACTTTAACACTGGAAAGGAGAAAAGGAAATGGGGGAGGGAGGGAGACTCCAGTCTTCACTGCGTACCTTTTTTTTGGTACTGGGGATTGAACTCAAGGGCACTCGACCACTAAGCCACACCCCCAGCACTATTTTGTGTTTTATGGAGAGACAGGGTCTCACTGAGTTGCTTAGCACCTCGCCGTTGCTGAGGCTGGCTTTGAATTCGCGATCCTCCTGTCTGAGCCTCCCAAAGTGCTGGGATGACAGGCGTGCGCCACTGCGCCCGGCTCACTGTGTACCTTTATATACTCTTTTGTACCTTTTTAGTTTCGTACCATATATGTCTGTTATGTAATCAAATAAAAACAACTTAGCCAGTTATTAATATTATTGTTTTAGTCAGCTTTTTTGCTGCTGTGACTGAAAGATCTGACCAGAACAACTGTAGGGAAGAAAAGGTTTTATTTGGTGGCTCATGGTTTCAGAGATCTCAGTCCATGGGCAGCCGGCTCCATTCCTCAGGGAGGTGAGGCAGAACATCATGGTGGAAGAATGTGGCAGAGGGAGGCAGCTCACATGATGATCAGAAAGAGACTCCACTTGCCAAATACAAGTATATACCCCAAGCCACACCCCCCCACTGACCCACCTCCTCCAGCCACACCCTACCTGCCTTGTTACCACTCAATCCCATCAGGGGATTAATTCACTGATTGGGTTAAGGCTCTCACAACCCAATCATTTCCCCTCTGAACTCTCTCGCGTTGTCTTACATGTGAGTTTTTTGGGGACGCCTCACATCCAAACCATAAGAATTATTATCATTTATACTATAGGATTTTATTACCTCGTAGGCTAGTTGTGAGAATGAGCTAAAATAATGTGCTTTACATATAAGCATGGCAACTGCACAGTGTGGATGTGGGTGTGCTTGTGTATTTTTAGCAGTGTGAGTAGATGCGTGTATACATGTATATATATATATATATTTTAAGATCTAGGGCCATCCTGTGCATACTGTTTTGTAACCCAATTATTAATACATTTTCAGTATTTTTCTGTGGCCTTCATGACTGGGGACACTTGTGTTTTAGAGGGATAAACATAGCCCAGCAGTGCACTCTGGGAGAGAGAATAGCCTTTGCAGTTAATAGCAGCCGTGTAGATGGGCGGCAGCCTGTCTTCCTGTCTTAGCATCTTGTGGTGGTAGAATATACTGTGAGCCAGCAGACCAGTGTGGCTTGCTGGCCCTGAGCCCTCAGACAAGCTGCTTAAATTCTGAGCCTTCCTCCCTACAGTGTCTCCTGAGGATTAAAACTAATTTAAAGTGACAAATCCTGGGAGAAGGAGCTCAACAAATAACCATTAGTTGCTCCGTGCTCTGAATGAGCCCAGTGGTGCCCTGATAAGATGTGTCCGTGAAGAGCCAAAAAGAAAATGGGGGAACTTGGTTTCTGTTATTTTTAACTCACTTTTTTATAATTTCTGGTTTTGTATGTGTTTTAAAATATATTAGAGAACTGGGCCCGGTCACTATGTTGCTGTAGTCCCATCAACTCAGGAGGTTGAGGCCAGAGGATCACTGTAGCCCAGAGTTGGAGACCAGCCTGGACAACATAGCAAGACCCCATCTCAGAACAAAAACAACCAACCTGTAATCCTTGCAATTTGGGAGGCTGAGGCAAGAGGATCACAAATTCAAGGCCAGCCTTAGCAACTTGTTGAGACTTTGCCTCAAAATAAGATGTAAGGAAAAAAAAGTACTGGGAATGTAACTCAGAGGTAGAATGCCTCTGGGCTCGGTCCCCATTACTACAGAAACAACAAACAAAAGCTGGGCCTGATGGCTTGCACCTGTAGTTCTAGTACTCAGGGACACTCCCTTGAGTCCAGGAGTTTGGGGCCAGCCTGGGCAACACAGTGAGACCCCTCTCAAAAGATAACAGCAACAAACATAAAAAAATATTAGTACAGCAGCACTTTCACAAAAATAAAAAATAAAAATTTGTAGCCGGGCGCGGTGGCTCACGCTTGTAATCCCAGCACTCAGGGAGGCTGAGACAGGAGGATCGCGAGTTCAAAGCCAGCCTCAGCAACAGCAAGGTGCTAAGCATCTTAGTGAGACCCTGTCTCTACATAAAACACAAAATAGGGCTGGGGATGTGGTTCAGTGGTCAAGTACCCCTGAGTTCAATCCCTGGTACCGAAAAAACCCAAAAAACAAAAAACAAAAAACCTGTATCTGGCCTTGCATGCAGAAGGCCCTGGGTTCAATCCCCAGCACCACACACACAAAAACAAAAACAAAACAAACAAACAAACAAAAAATGTATCTGGGGAATATTTCTCTCTGGTGGCCAGTGGTTTGATATAAATTAATTTGCACTGTAGACTAGATTGACTTAACTTTGAACCTCCGTCTCAAGAGGTGAAATAGAAGTTTGCCAGTTTTATGCTGCAACATAGTTCAGTCCTGGGATCAATCTCCAAAGGATTTCTCGATTAATAATAGCCTCTCATTTATTTTGCAAAGTTTCCCAGCACCTCATAAGCAATAATATAGACACAGGCACAAGCAGTAGATCTACTGCTTTTTAGGTGTAAGTGCTTTGTGTGTACTTATGAAAGCATTGTTATTAAAGTTTGGCATGCACCTACAAGGGGAAAAGAAAGTTGAAATTTTACCAGAGCAGAAAAATACTAGCTTTAAAAATGAAATCTGAAACCATGGAAAGAGATTGAACTTCCCTGATCATCAGGAATCATTATTGAATGCAAATGCAAATTAAAACGTTGAAGTATAATTCTTTCGCATTATGTTGGTAGAAATGTTAACATCCACTGATTTTTTTTTTTTTTTTTTTTTTTTTTGGTACCAGGGATTGAACTCAGGGGCACTCGACCACTGAGCCATACCCCCAGCCCTATTTTGTGTTTTATGTAGAGACAGGGTCTCACTGAGTTGCTTAGCACCTTGCCGTTGCTGAGGCTGGTTTTGAACTCGCAATTCTCCTGTCTCAGCCTCCCTTAGTGCTGGGATTACAAGCGTGAGCCACCATGCCCGGCTATTCCACCAATTATTCATACCCAACCCCGGTGAAGATGTGGAGTGCTCTCATACAGGGATGTAAGTGGGCACAACCACTTTGGAGGATAATTTGGCAACAGTTTCAGAGATAAAAAGCGTTTGTGTTTTATAATCTATCCATTCTTAGGCTTGGGATCTGCCTTAGGGAAATATTTTTGGACAAAGTAGCATGTAGGAATTTCACCCTTGTTGATAGCAGTTGGAGACAAATGAAATACAATTCACATGTCATACATAAACTTTGTCACTTCAAATGTATAATCCAGTGTTTTTTAGTATATTCCCAGGGTTTTGCAGCTATCCCCTCTAATTCCAGAACATTTTCATCACCCCCAAAGAAACCCCATGCCCATTAACAGGCACTCCCCACCTCCCCAAGAAACTGCTATCCGCTCTCCGGCTCCGTGAACTGGCCCATTTGGATATTTCCCTTGTTTTTTTTTTTTTTTTTTAACACCTTTTGTTACTGGGGATTAAATCCAGGGCACTTTACCACTGAGCTACATCTAAGTTGCTGAGGGTCTCACTAAGTTACTGAGGCTGGCCTTGAACTTGGGATCTTGACCTGAGCCTCCTGTGTTGCCAGGGTTATGGGTGTGCACCACCAGGCCCTGCCTGGACATTTCATCATTTCATATGAGTGCAATTATACAATCTGTGTTGGTTTTTTTGTTTGTTTATTTGTTTGTTTGTTTGTTTGCAACAGCTTTAATTTTTTTCAGTGCTTTTCATCAAACAGTCAAACTCAGGGCCTTGCTCATGTTAGGCAAGCACTCTACCTCTGAGTCACAGCCCCAGCCCACAGCAGCTTTATTGAGGTATAATTCATATAACATAAAATTCACCTGTTATATCTTTGTTTTTTTTTTTTTTTTCTTTTAGGTGGTGCTGAGGATCGAACCCAGCACCTCACGCATGCAAGGCAAGCGCTCTACCGCTGAGCCACAATCCCAGCAATTCACCTGTTACAAATGTACAATTCAGTAGTTTTTAGTGTACTCATAGAGTTGTGCAATGATCCCCACAGTTTTAAAACATATTTATCACCCCAAAAAAGGACTCCATGTACCCTTTAGCTATCATCCCCAAAACCCTCCTCCTCAGGCCCAGGCAAGCATTTCTCTCTCTATGGATTTGCCTGTTCTGGACATTTCATATAAATGGGTGGTAAAATATGTGGTCTTTTGTTTCTGACTTCTTTCACTTACATTTTCAAGATCCATGCCTACTGTAGCATCTGAGAGTACTCCACTCCTTTTTGTTGCTGGGTAATATTCCTTTGGGTGGATGCACCACTTTCTGTCTTTTTATTAGTTGATGGATTTGGGGGTTTCCCCACCTTCTGGCTGCTAAGCATAATGCTGTCATGAGCATCCATGTGGGAATTTTTTTTTTTGGTCCTGGGGATTGAACTCAGGGGCACTCGACCACTAAGCCACATCCCCAGCCCCATTTTGTGTTTTATGTAGAGACAGGGTCTCACTGAGTTGCTTAGCGCCTCGCCATTGCTGAGGCTGGCTTTGAACTCGCGATTCTCCTGTCTCAACCTCCCTAAGTTCTGGGGTTATAGGCGCTCGGCTCTTTTTTTTTTTTTTTTTTTAAATATTTTTTAGTTGTTGATGGACCCTTACTTATCTATTCATATGTGGTGCTGAGAATCAAACCCAGTGCCTCATACATGCTAAGCAAGCCTCTATCACTGAGCTACAGCCCCAGCCCGCCATGTACAAGGTTTTATGTGAACATGTTTTCAGTTCTCTTGGGGGGAATGGCTGGGTCATTTGGTAGCTGTACTTAATTTTTTAAGGAATTGCCAAGCTTTTTTTCCCTAGAAGTTTTCTGTTCCCATCAGTCATATGTGAGGGTTTCAGGGCCCCTAATCCTTGCCAATGCTTGTTATTTTTTACTGTTTTTAGTACAGCCACCCTACTGGGTGTGTCTTATAATGTTGAGCATCTCATCATATGTTTTTTGGCCATTTGTGTATGGCTAAATATAGAAATATTTATTTATACTGTGGTATTTTTATGCTATGCCATAGAGCTGTTAAAAGGAATGAGGTGGCTCTATATGTAATGATCCCTGGCTCCATCTCTAAGACTTCACACTGACCAAAATACCAAGTAGCAAAAATGATACAATACCATAAATTTTATATCAGTGTACTCAGGTGTGCTGTTTCTGTACATGTACCCACACAAGTATGTCTGGGTTCTGTGTGCTTAAATATATACAATGTAAGTTTTCTACAGTCATTCTCTGCAATTTCTGGTCCCCTGAAACTCTATAGCACTTTCTCTTTCTCTTTTCCTCCCCCCACCCTTGTGTGTGTGTGTGTGGTATACTGGGAATTGAACTCAGGACTTCATGCATATATATATATATATGCATAAATGTATGTACCCATATATGAAAGAATACAGAAGGGTGGTAGTGTCTTCCCCAGACTTATCAAGATGGCTTGTTATCTTGCATTAGAAGAGAACTGAGATGGGGGTGAGATATGATCAGAGGGGACTATTTATAACATTTTATGTAGTATTCGTAACTATACTAAGTTTGGCTAATACAAAGTTTTAAAACACCTTAAAATGTGGTATACAGTTTGAAAAAGTAAGAAAAAGAGCTGCTGGGTTGGCTAGCAGGAAAGGGACCAGCGCAGGGGCGTGTACCACACCGTTCTGAAAATGTCTCCACTGATTCACTTTAGAGCCTGGCTCTGCTTCCTCTTGGTCCCTTCCTTTTTTTTTTTTCCTTCCTTTTCCTTCCTAAACACTTCTGTTGTTTTCTGGTGCTAAGGGTGGAACCCAGGGCCTCACACATGCTGGGTAAGCACTCTGCCGCAGATCTCCATCCCATCCCCTCTTGTTAGTGTGCTACTGTATAACAATTCAAATAGTGTAGAAGTTTATAAAATTAAAACGAACTTCCCTCCTGTCTTCCCCCTCCCTGTGCACACGAGGTCACGCTCGCTACTGTGTCAGGGCGGGTCCTTTGCTTTTTCTTGTTCATTTTGTCTTGTTTGGTTTTGGTTTTGGGACTGGGGCTTGAACCCAGAGGTGCTTTAACACTGAGCTATACCCCCAATCTCTTCTTGTATGATTTTGAAACAGGGTCTCACTGAGTTGCTAAGAGTCTGGCCTCAAACATGGGATTCTCCTGCCTCAACCGCCCCAATAACAGTGTGAGCCACTGTGCCCAACTTTAGGTCCTTTTTTCTTTTTCTGGATAGTGGAGGTTTAACCCAGTGGTACTCTGCCACTGAGCTTACATTCCTAGTCTTTATTTATTTATTTATGGTGCTGGGGGTTGAATTCAGGGGCACTTGACCACTGAGCCACATCCCCAGCCCTATTTTGTGTTTTATGTAGAGAGAGGGTCTCACTGAGTTGCTTAGTGCCTCGCTGTTGCTGAGGCTGGCTTTGAACTGGTGATCCTGTCTTGGCCTCTTGAGCTGCTGGGATTACAGGCATGTGCCACCATGCCCGGCCTAAATGCCACCCCCCACCATACTGGGGATGGAACCCAAGGCCTCTTGCATGCTGTGCAAGCACTCTGCGATGAGCTTGGACATCTTTGTTTTATAAAAGGTTCCTGTGATGATTCAGATGGAGCAGGGGGGTTAAGAAGTGTTTAGTGAGTAATCCAGCAACCAAACAATGAACCCAAGATGCGTCTTTGAGAATTATTTTTGGTAGGTGCTTTAGGAGAGAGCGATGAGCCCGTCGGCGTTATAGAAACATGCTGAACTTAGATGATCTCTTTTCTTCCAGGAATTTCACACAACTTTCACTTTGGGGTTATTTTCAGCACTTGGGGTTCATCTCTAAATGTCAACGTAGAGCAGCCATCTGAGTGTGAGGAAGTGATCTCGTTGTTTTAATGGTGGAAATGAACTGTGCAGGACAAACTCATCTTATAAGCTTCTGCCACTTTACATTGAAAATGGGTGTATGGGCAGCTTCTCACTCTTGAGATGGCCCGCATTCTCCCTTGAATGTGTCTCAGCTTCCCTAAAGAAATCTCTGTGCCTCTGAAAACAAGCAAACAAACAAAAGGAAAAATACAATGTGTATATGTAGAAAAATGACAGGTGTGGGCTGGGATGTGGCTCAGTGGTAGAGCACTTGCCCAGCATGTGGGAGGCACTGGGTTCAATCCTCAGCACCACATAAAAAAATAAAATAAAGGCACTTGTCCATCTACAACTAAAAATATTTAAAAAAAGAGAGAGAGAAAGAAAAATGACAGGTGTTGCATCTTCCATGCCAGGCAGAGTGCCTTGGGTTTTGTTTGAAAATTTTCTTTCCCCAGATTTCTGTAGACTTCTTTGTCTATCTGAGATGCAAGTGAGAAACTCATGTAGCTCATACAATGACAGACTAATCTTCTCTCTTGTGTGCATGTATGTTGCGGAGCGCCTCTGGGGTTAAACCCAGGGTGCTTTATCACGGAGTTATATATCCCTAGCCCTTTTTATTTTTTATTTTGAGGCACAGTATCACCAAGTTATCCAGACTGGTCTTGAACTTGTGGTCTTCCTATCTCAGCCTCCTGAGTCACTGGGATTACAGATGTGCACCACCATAGTGAACCAAATTTCTTACTCTTTTTTGGGGGGTGTTGGGGGACAGAGATTGAACTCAGGGGCACTCAACACTGAGCCACATCCCCAGCCCTAGTTTGTATTTGATTTAGAGACAGAGTCTCACTGAGTTGCTTAGCGCCTCACTTTTTGTTATTGCTGAGACTGGCTTTGAACTCAATCCTCCTGCCTCTGCCTCCTGAGCTGCTGGAATCACAGGTGTGTGCTACCATCTTATTCTTATTTTTTCAGACATAAAAATTGCTGAGCTCCATGAAAACCTTTTAGAGACACAATAAATAATATTCATTTTCTCTAGAATAATAAGCTCGAGTAATCTTTCTTCTATCTAAATTTATGTTAAACTTTACATTCTCTCTTCTAGGTATTCTCATGGGAGCAGTTATAAAAATTATAGAGTTTAAAAAACTGGCAAATTGGAAGGTAAGTTTGCCTAACTGTTCATTTTGTAATATGATCACAATTTCTGGTTGTTGTTAATTTTAGTAGCATTGATGCTTAGTCTAGTTTTCTTACTATTATTGTACTGTCACTGAAGTTATTTATATTGTTCCATGACCTTTTTTTTTTTTTTTTGGTGTGGGGACAAAATCCAGGGTCCTGTTGATGCTAGATAAGTGCTCTACCAGTGAGCTTTGGTCCCAGTTCCCTCCTCCTTTTTGAGCATTCTGTAAGATTCAGATGGTACCTTTACACCTGAATTTTTAGAAAAAGCAAAACTCTCGCACTGTTTGTCATATTTTGTTGTTACTTGCCTTTTGATAATCCTATACTAACCTACTCTATGGGGGGAAAGACTAATTAGCATTAAACCTGAATGGTGTGCATTCCGATTCCACTGACAGCTGAGGATGATAGAATGTATTGGTCCACTACCGTTGAGCTTAGAGCACTTGATACACTTTAGCTCATGTGGTCTTGTGACAGCCATTTGAGCTAGATTGACCAGTCATTATCATTGCCACCTCCTTATACACGAAGAAAGTGGTACCCAGGGAGGTTGGGTCATGGCCAGTTTTTGCAGCGTTAGAGAGGAAGTGGCTGAGCTGAGTCTTGGTTCAGACCCTCTGCCCTGTATATTCAGTATTCGCTCCATCATACCGTAGTTCCTTAGTTCACTGACATACATCCCCTTGTGGTTTACAGGGTGGTTATTAGGGTATAAGAATCATCTTAGGGGCTGGGAAGGTGGCTCAGTGGTAGAGCGCTTGCCTTGCATGCTAGAGGCACTGGGTTCGATCCTCAGCACCACATAAAAATAAATAAAGATACTGTGTCCATCTACAACCAAAAAAAACATTAAAAAAAAAAGAATCATCTTAAAGTACAAGGACCAACTGAAACTTGAATTTCAATTTAAACTTGAGCATCTGTATTGAGTAGAGAGAGCTTAATGAGCGTGTTACAGAATTGATTTAGTGGACAAAAATAAGGTCCATTTTGAAGTAGTAACTGTGTAGTTAAAATTTATCACATTCAGGGCTGGGATTGTGCCTCAGTGGTAGAGCGCTTGCCTAGCACAGGTGAGGCACTGGGTTCGATCCTCGGCGCCACATAAAAATATTAATAAAAATTTTTTAAAAACCATCACATTCAGGGTTGGGGCTCAGCACTATAAAAAAACAAAAACAAAAGCTTGCCACATTGGAGCCCTTCCTGCTTGGATGCAGCTCCTAGGTGGTTAGATTCATTTGTCTGTGAAACAGTGGAGTGTAAAATTTGGAAAACAAGCTGTATGGTGTGACCTAAGGCACAATTTCAAACTATTGTAAATAATATTCAGGAAAAAAATAACAACATTTGGGAAACATTCTGTGTATTAAATGAATTCTCAGAGTATGTATCCAGCTCTTTATGTTATGGAATTCCTCTCACTGGGGTGGGCAGGGAGAAGGGGCCAGCCCCCCTGCCCCGCCTGCAGGTCTTGTCAGCTGCGGTACCTTAGGTACAGTTAGCCACCCTAGGGTGCTCCTTCCAGGACAGGAGTCATAAGCTAGAAACCCTCTCTCTAGTCCTAGGCTGATTCGTAGACATTATCTACTAATCCATTTTGTTTGATTTAATTTAAAATTGATCAAAATTTGAATTGATTTTTAAACAAGAATTGTTCTATTTAAAAATATTAATCTATATAAAATTCTGGAAATTTCACAGACAGTATGGATTTCTGTCTTCTCTTTAAAGAGCAGAAGCTCTCTTAGTATGTGGCCCACAGCAGTCAGGGCTGTAAACATAGTGGCTGTTCTCCTAGGACATCAGCGTGGCCCTGAGAGACCTTTATCTTTGCATCTCTGTTCTAGGCAGTGGGGTTGGGAGGGTGGGGAAGGTTACTTTTTTTTTTTTTTTTTTTTGATACTAGGGGTTGAATCCATGGTCACTTTACTGATTTACCACTTAAGCTACATCCATAGCCCTTTCTTTTTTTTTGAAACAGGGTTTCACAAAGTTGCCCAGAGTGTCCTCAAACTTGTGATCTTTCTGCCTCAGTCTCCAGGTTGCTGGGATTGTAGGTTGTACACCACTATGACCAGCTTTACTTTTACTTTTAATTTTTTTTAATTTATTTTTTTAGTACTAGAGATTGAACTCAGGGCACTCAACCCCTGAGCCACATCCCCAGCCCTATTTTGTGTTTTATGTAGAGACAGGGTCTCACTGAGTTGCTTATTAGCACCTCGCCATTGCTGAGGCTGGCTTTGAACTCGCGATTCTCCTGTCTCAGCCTCCCACAGTGCTGGGATTACAGGCTTGAGCCACCGCGCCTGGCTTTTACTTTTAATTTTATATGCTTAGGGTTAGTGGATTTATCTCCCAATATGTGTTACTTTTCTTTTTTTTTTTTTTTTAAATATTTTTTAGTTATACATGGACACAGTGTTTTTGTTTTGTTTATTTATTTTTATGTGGTGCTGAGGATCGAACCCAGTGCCTCACACATGCAAGGCAAGCGCTCTGCCACTGAGCCACAGCCTCAGCCCAATATGTGTTACTTTTCAAGACAAAATAGTAGTAACACGCCTCGCAGTACAGGTGACTGAGCTGCAGCTGCGAGTTAGATGTGGTCAGGTGCCCCAGGAGCCATCGTGGCAGCTGGTAGCTGACTGGGAAGAGGGGAGGTTCCTGGGCTGGACAGGTGGGAGGCTTCCTGGACGAGCCGGAGGAGCATCTCTGTGGAGAGCTGGAGTAGGGAGCAGGACACCCTCTGCAAGTCGGACGTGCAGGGAGCAGCGGGTGCGGGGAGCAGTGAGGGCTGTGCTGTCCTCCAGAGCCGCTGCTGCGCTGTCCCGCTGAACCTGCTTCTGCCTGTGTTGTCACATGCTGGATATTTCCCTTTTTTTTTTTTTTTTTTGGCACCAGGGATTGAACTCAGGGGCACTCGACCACTGAGCCACACCCCCAGCCCTATTTTGTGTTTTATGTAGAGACAGGGTCTCACTGAGTTGCTTAGCGCCTCACTGTTGCTGAGGCTGGCTTTGAACTCGCGATCCTCCTGTCTCAGCCTCCCAAAGTGCTGGGATTACAAGCGTGAGCCACCGCGCCCGGCTTGGATATTTCCCTTTTTTAAGTGGTGGGGATGGAATCCAGAGCCTTATGTGTGCTGGGCAACTGCTCTATCACTGAGCTGCACCCTTGACCAGTTCTTTTTTTTATATCACTTACTTTTTAATTTATGTATATTTTTAGAAGTTTCTTAAAAAATATTTCATGGTACAACATGTATAAAATTCATATTTTTGCCATTTCTTAGCATATGATTCTGTGACATTAAATACATTCACAGTGTTATATATCCATCCCCCTATTTTGAGAAATTTTTCATCATTCCAAACAAAAGCTCTGCCTCCTTGAAGCCACAGCTCTGTCCACCTTCACAGCCCAGGTGACCTCTGACCCTTTCTCTCTCTACTGTCCTCCTGTATTCATGACTCATGCAATCTGGCTTATTTTAGTTAACATGATGTGTTCAAGGTTCATTCATGTTGTAGCATCTGTCAGAACTTTATTCCTTTTTATGGCTGCATAACACTCCATGTATAGAGGTGAGCCACGTTTTGTTTACCTTTCATCTGTTGGTGGGATCCTGGTTGTTTCCATATTTTTTCCTACTTTGATAATGCTGCCTGATTGTTGATAACACTATGTACAGTTTGTTTTATTGTAACTATTACTGCAGTGCTGAGCATGGAAACCAGGGCCTCATGCCTGCCAGGCGAGAGCCACCCCAGCTTCGTATGCGTTTATTTGAGATGAATGCTGTTTTGGTTTGGTGCTAGGATGGTACCTAGGGCCTCACTCAGGCGAAGCATGTGCTCCGCCACCGAGCTGCACTCCAGCCCCTAGTGTTGTTTTATAAATAGATGGGATAAAAGTGAAGTAGGACAAGTGCCTACTGATGCCTGGGCTCAGGTCTGCTCCCTGTCTCCAGAGGGCAGCCCCGTGCAGTCAGCTGTAACCATGGTGTTCCACACATCGCGGCTTTGGCTTGTTTGAGGTTGAAAAGAATGAGGCCGGGCACAGTGACACACGCCTGTAATCCCAGCACTTTGGGAGGCTGAGACAGGAGAATCGCAAGTTCAAAGCCAGCCTCAGCAATGGTGAGGCGCTAAGCAACTCAGTGAGACCCTGCCTCTACATAAAACACAAAATAGGGCTGGGGATGTGGCTCAGTGGTTGAGTGCCCCTGAGTTCAATTCCCAGTACCAAAAAGAAAAAGAAAGAAAGAGAATGGGAAGAGGCTGATGTTCTGTCAGTGGGGGAGTGGGGATTCGACACCCAGTGCTCAAGGACCACCCGAAATCACCTCACACCATTTGGGGAGAGAAGTTGTGGAAGGAGCCTGGCCCTGTGAGGAGGGGCGTTCGTGTCCCAATTTCCTACCACAGAGGTGGCTTGAACCGCTGGTTAGTTCCTCACAGCCTGGGGCTGGAAGCTGCTGGAAAGGCTCTAGGAGAGACTCCTGGGGTTCTCCTGGAGACTCAGGTGTTCCTTGGCTTGTGGCTGTGTAGCTGCTGTCTCTGCCTCATCCTGTGGCCTTCTCCTGTCTGTCCTTTTCTGTCTCCTGCAACTAACTTTGGTTGACTTGGGACCCTTCCTAAAGTGGGAACCCTTCTCAGTTCTCCCCTTCCTTCTGGCCTGTACTTAAACCAGCGAAGACCCTGTTTCCAACTGAGAGCATTCTGGGGGTCCTGGTGGGCGCGGGTGGGGCGGGAGGGGGCGCTGTGCAAGCTCACTGAAGGTGCTGCTCTGTTGTTCTGGGGTTAAGTTTTGAGCCTCTAGAAGGAGCTGTCGGTGGTCTGATCGCGCAGATCCTGAGTAGGCCACCCATGGAAGGCAGTGCTCAGCCTGTTTCTTTTCATGTAGGCCCAGGATGAGTCACGAGCCGCTGCAGTGAGGTTATTTTCAGACTTAATAGGGCATTTTCAGAAGTCATCATTTGCTTCTATTTTGAGACTTTTTTGAATGTTATTTTAGTCTTTATGGTAACAGCTACATTTGTAAGAATACAATTTAGTCATTCTTTTGAATCAGGATTTTGACAAGAAATCAGACCGTCAAGATTGTGACATGGAGATACTCAGAGGGAGGGAGGCCTGGTTATGCAGTATTGTGTAACCTGGGTATGGCATGTGGCCACTGGGCTGCTTATTTTCCCCAGATCCCACCACCAGTTAAAAAGATATTAATGTAGAAATGAAATTCTTAGGATTTCCTCTCCCCAGAGATGTGCATCCTAGAATAGTGACACTTCATATTCAAGTCTGGACGCCTGGCGAGGGGCCACCTCCCAGGCATCTAGTGGGACGAGTTCAGCCTAGTGTGACATAGGAAAGCAGCAGGTACGTGTGGTGGGCAGAGGAGGCAGAGCTGCTGGGGACATCATGGGCTGGCTGTCCTCTGAGTGGACTTCTCTCAGGCCCACTGCCACCCTGTTCCCGAGGATCCCAATTTGTGCACTTGTTTTTGAAAGCTTTCTATCTGAATTGAAATTGTGTATATTAAAATTAATTTTCCTTCCTTCCAAGGAATAAGCCTAGCACACCACTGCATGTTTGGAAGCAGTTCATTGTGCTCTTTCTTCTGCAGGTCACTCTTTAAAATGGATTATTCTACCCGTTAGAATGCAGATGACTAATATATTTTTTGTCTCTCCTTTAGCTTGGTTTTAATATCAAGAAATTACTGAAGCTGGGCATGGTGGCTCACGCTTGTAATCCCAGCACTTTGGGAGGCTGAGACAGGAGAATCGCGAGTTCAAAGCCAGCCTCAGCAATGGCGAGGCACTAAGCAACTCAGTGAGACCCTGTCTCTACATAAAACACAAAATAGGGCTGGGGGTGTGGCTCAGTGGTCGAGTGCCCCTGAGTTCAATCCCCGGTACCAAAAAAAAAAAAGGAATCACTGAATAAACATCAGACATTTCTCCTCTGCCAGGCCTGGGAGAATTGATTTCTTGGTTATACAAATCCCATGTTTCTGAAAACACCCTTTTTTAACTTTCAGGAAGAAGAAATGTTTCGGCCCAATATGTTCTTCCTGCTCTTGCTCCCCCCTATCATCTTCGAGTCAGGATACTCACTGCACAAGGTAAGACAGGCCCGCATTAGCTGCTGGTGTCTGGACGCAACTTGTTTCTCTGGGGCCAGTTCTTGAAGAGCTTGGGGTTGATAGAGGGGGCCAGGGTGAAAGATGTGAGTTCATAGGACAGCTCTGCCACTTACTGTTACCTTAACAAAGCCATTAAACTTCCTGACTCTTGGTGAGTTTTTTTTGCATATTTTAAAAATTTGTTCTAATTAGTTATCCATGACAGTAGAATGCATTTTGACACATTGTACACAAATGGAATGTAGCTTCTCATTCCTCTGGTCGTAGGTGGTGCAGAGCCACACCAGTAGTGTCACCATACATGTGTGATTACATGAGGGAATAATGTCTGTCTCATCTACTGTCCTTCCCATCTCCACTGTCCCACCCCTCCCCTCACTCCCCTCTGTACAATCCAGAGTTCCTCCACCCTCTCCTCTCCCACCATGGATCAGCATCCGCTTATCAGAGAAGACATTCAGGCTTCAGAATTGGCTTATTTCACTTAGTATGATATTCCCTAGTTCCATCCATTTACCTATAAATGCCATAATTCCATTCTTCTTTAAGGCTGAGTCATATTCCGTTGTGTATATGTACCACATTTTCTTTATCCATTCTTCTGTTGAAGGGCATCTAGGGTTGGTTCCATAGTTTAGCTATTGTGAATTGAGCTGCTATAAACATTGAAGTGGCTGTGTCACTATAGTATGCTGATTTTAAGTCCTTTGGGTATAAACTGAGGAATGGGATAGCTGGGTCAAATGGTGGTTCCATTCCAAGTTTTCTGAGGAATCTCCATACTGCTTTCCATATTGGTTGTACCAATTTGCAGTCCCACCAGCAATGTATGAGTGTGCCCTTTCCCCACACCCTCACCAACACTTATTTTTGCTTGTATTCTTGAGAACTGCCATTGTGACTGGAGTGAGATAAAATCTTAGAGCAGTTTTGATTTGTGTTTCTTAATTACTAGAAATGATGAACATCTGACTCTTTGTATTTTCAGCTATAAAGAGAAAGTAGTAATTCCTACTATGTAGATTTATGATGAGATTTAAATAAGATATATGTGCAATACATATATCACAGTGTTGTCGTATACCTAGCCTTTATTGGGTGCTTATAATATGCCAATGGCTATTTTACCACATCACTACTACGTTAGCACCCATTCAGGCTCCCTAGAACTGCAGCACATTATGATTTCTTCTGCCTGGGCTTGAATCCCAGCTCTGTCACTCAATAACTGAGAGATCATAGACAAGTTACATGGCCTTTCTTTCAGATTCCTCTTCTCTCAAATGGAAAGGACTCTTGAGTGTTCTTAGAATTATAACAAGGAAAATTATAGCTATAATATTGCCCCCTGTTCTTCTAAACATTCTTCAAAAACAACTGCTAGCTGGGTAAATATTGAAACCCAACCAATAGGGACGACTGTGGAGACTCAGCCTTCTCTAATACTCATATTGGAAGAGGTGGTTTTATTGCGAGCAGCAAAAGAACAAAATCTGTCTCTGTTGTGCACGTTCAGCTGGCTTAACAGTGTCCAGTGGGATTACAGGCATGTGCTAAAGTGATTTAAGTGGCACATGGACAGTTACTTCTGATTCCTCTTGTTGGACACAGACTAACATGTGTTAAGAGGACAGCCTGTGTCCTGGGATGACAGGCACATGTGCCCAGGCCTGTGGCTTCTTGCCCTATGGGACCTTTTTCCCTCCTTAGGCCCATCCTTCCTTCCTTGTCTCCCCTCTTAGTACCCCTCTATGGGTCTCCACTCCCAGTTGACAAGTCCCCTTAGCCCCAGCCTCCACCTCTCCCCTCCTGCTCCCTAGCCCAGCTTCTCCTGACTAGCTGGAGGCCCATCCTTCCCCTTGGCTTCCGGCTGCCCGTCCTGCTCTGCCCATTCTTTTTTTTTTTTTTTGTACTGGGGATCGAACTCAGGGGCACTCGACCACTGAGCCACCTCCCCAGCCCTATTTTGTGTTTTATGTAGAGACAGGGTCTCACTGAGTTGCTTAGTACCTCGCCATTGCTGAGGCTGGCTTTGAACTCGCAATTCTCCTGTCTCAGCCTCCCTAAGTGCTGGGATTACAGGCTTGCGCCACCGCGCCCGGCTCTGCTCTGCCCATTCTTGCTCCTGTCTGGAGAGCCAGCAGCACCGCCGGCCCTGCCCAGGCGCTGCTTTGTCTTGGCCTTGCTGCTGTCTGCCCCTCTGATGCCCAGTGTCACACTTTCTGTCTTCTTTTTAAACTCTGTGTATGGCTGGATTTCTCCTTTGAGTTTTCCTTAAATATAGAGGCATTTATGTTTTAAAACAAGTTGATTCAGCCTGAAGTGTTAGTAACGCAATAGGTGTTTTGTGAATGTAATAACAAACTGTGAAGGCTGGATGGACCAAGGCTGCCAGACCAACCCTGGGAGAGGAAAGAGCCAGAGGGAGGCAGCTCTGATCTTGTGCTGCCCCCTACAGGTTCCTTGTTAGGAGGCAGAAGTTAAAAACCCCCCTGCACACAGCAAAACCAAAATCCTTCTTCCCATGTTGCTTTGAGATGTGTGCTCTGTGAAAGAATATAGGTGAGCCAGGTGTGGTGGCACACGCCTGTCATCCCAGCACTTAGGGAGGCTGAGACAGGAGAATCGTGAGTTCAAAGCCAGCCTCAGCAACGGCGAGGTGCTAAGCAACTCAGTGAGACCGTCTCTACATAAAACGCAAAATAGGGCTGGGGATGTGGCTCAGTGGTCGAGTGCCCCTGAGTTCAATCCCCTGTACCCCATAAAAAAATATATAGATAGATAGATATGCAAATTACTACCCCACATTAAGTAGAGTGCTGCTGCTTCTTGTTATTGATAATATTATTTCTTCATATTAATGATATTATGTCATTGCCAGGAATAATAATAACTTATTAAACTTAAGAGTTAAATTTATCAAGAGTGTTTTGGTAAAAAAAAATATATAAATTAAATCTTTAATTTTCCACATAATATATCCTAAGACATTCAGTCCAGATTTTTTTTTTTTTTTTTTT
>PVHX01021990.1:15985-28734 GCA_004024805.1 Geosciurus inauris | reverse complement strand
AAGAAGCTGAGAGCAAGGTTCACTCTCCAGGGACAAAATACAAATCCCAAAGTTGTGCCCTCAGTGACCTACTTCCTCCAGCCACACCCTGCCTGCCTATAGTTATTATCCAGTTAATCAGTGAATTAATCTATCGATCAGGTTACAACTCAACTGTCTAACTAACCTCTGAACATTCTTGCATTGTTTTACCCATAAACTTTTGGGAGGCAACTCGTGTCTAGATCATGCCAGTGCCTTATAATTATACATAAAGTGGGATTCATTGTGATATATTCATGTGTGCATATAACATAATTGGGTCAATTTCATTCCCTAGTATTTTCCCTCCCCCTTTCCTCCTCCCTTCCCATAATACTTGCCCTCTAGTCAACCAGTCTCACTTCTATTTTCAGACAACATTCTATTTTAAAAGAGTTCAAACCTAAAGAAAGCTTGAAATGAGTTTTTTGTGAACATCATATTTCTGACAGATTCTGCCCTGAAAATTTTAACTATGTGTCCTTTATCACACATCTCTCAACCTCTCCAGGGAAGCCCATTTTAAAGTTACATCTTACAGGCCACCTCACTTCAGAAGCAGGTAGGAAACAGCACTCATGACGGAGCTCAATGCCCACAGTTCTACTTGCTCTGGTTAGCTCTCTCCTGCAGGAACCCTTGCGTCAGTTCCACGGTACATAATCTGAAAACCAACAGTGAAGTCAAACCTCATTATTTTGCAGATTAAAAATCTGAAGTGCAGAAACTAATGTAGTGCTTCTCACTGAACTGCGGCAGAACTGGAACAAGAATTAGTACTTTTCTGTGTTGCTGATGTAATCTTGTTTAAAACATCATATCAGGATCCATATACAGGTGTCAGAAGAGCCTCATCAGTGTGTGTATTTTATATTCTGGAGATGTGGCAATCGTTACAGTGAATTTGCAATAGTTACGACACCAGCAGATTAGCTACTTGGGGGCAAAGTTCAGGGTTAGGGTTAGGCCATAGGATGCAAATAATGCTGAGGATCATCAGGAAATTAAATCTGATCATGAACATGGGTCATCATAAAAATTCTCACGGTTAACATCTCTTTTCTTATGTTAGATTTGTTTATTCACTGATTCACTCCTGCATTTATTCAAAGGTCATCTCAGGATTTTTTCTTCTGTTCATTGCATAACGTTTGAATTTTCTTTTAAACACAGTAGCTTGATATTTATAATACTCCTGACTAGACATTTTCTCTCCAGCTCCTACAAAGGCTGATTTTGCTTAAGGCACATGGTAAATAACCTTCCTGAGCAATGCTTTCCAAGGCCCGCCTCGGGTGCTTTCCTCAGTCACTGTGAAACCATCATTCCAAGCATTTCTTTGACAGAACTTATCAGCATCTGAAATTATCTGGCATTTGTTTTAATTCTTCCTTCATTTTCTCTTTAATAGTCAATGTAAGTTGCATGAGGGCAGGGCCAGATCAAAAGCCTGGCTTGTAGTAAGTTCTCTCTCATGCATGTATTTGAGTAGATCCGTGTATCTACTATTAGGCAGATTACACTCCAAAATACGACAGTGAGAAAAAAACAAAATAAAAGATAATTTCCTTGCTCTCATCACTCTGGCATTTTCATGAAAGGAAACAAATACTACATAACATATAAGTCCATAAAAAATGACAGGCAAGCCAGACGCAGTGGGGTAC
This sequence comes from Geosciurus inauris, assembly GCA_004024805.1. Classification (NCBI taxonomy): domain Eukaryota; kingdom Metazoa; phylum Chordata; class Mammalia; order Rodentia; family Sciuridae; genus Geosciurus; species Geosciurus inauris. The sequence continues at coordinate 27,046 of PVHX01021990.1, read as the reverse complement.
TCCTGTAAATCCCGTGGCTTAGCAAGCTGAGGTAGGAGGATCGTGAGTTCAAAGCCAGCCTCAGCAAAGGTGAGGCCCTAAGTGACTCAGTGAGATCCTGTCTAAATAAATTACAAAATAGGGCTGGGGATGTGGCTCAGTGGTCAAGTGCCCCTGAGTTCAATCCTTGGTACCACCGCCCCCCCCCCAAAAAAAAAGAGAGACAAAAGTAAACAAAACAAGAGCATAGAATGAGGAAAAATGTGTTTTTAAATATGGTGGCCAGAGAAAGCCCTTCTGGGAGTGACTGTTTCAATAGAGCTAAGAATAAACAAACAAGCAAGTGAGTCATTGAGACCTCTGGGAGAAGAGCCTTCTGGGAAGGGGTAGTATATGCAAAATCTCTGAGGAAGCATATTTGTGACATTGCTTTAATTTGAATCTGGAATGTTCCCCAAAGGCCCATTTGTTGAAGTCCTGGTCCTCAGCTTGACATACAGGAAGGTGGTAGAGCTATTAAAAGGTGGAGTCTTACTGGAAGTCTTTCAATTATTGGGAACATGTGCTTACAAGGAATTATAGGATGTGAGTCTCCTCTTGTTTCCCCACCATGAGGTGACAAACTCCACTCCAATAGCCACTTTTGTCGGAATTTGCTGCCTTGCCACAGGCCCAAAAGCAATAGAGCTGATTGGCCATGTACTAAAGCTGTCAAATCTGTAAGTCAAAACAGCCCTTTCCATTTTATAAGCCAATTATCTCACGTATGTTGTTACAATAGTGGAAAATTGACCAACATATTCAAAGAACAGAAAAAAAAGTTTATTAAACCTGATTAAAAGAGATAGTAATATAAAAGTCACAGAAGATGAGATATCTGGTGGGCCAAGTAAAAACTCCAAATTGTACATGTAAAGAGAGTTGACAGCAGCCGGGCGTGGTGGCTCACGCTTGTAATCCCAGCACTTAGGGAGGCTGAGATAGGAGAATCGCGAGTTCAAAGCCAGCCTCAGCAATGGCGAGGCGCTAAGCAACTCAGTGAGACCCTGTCTCCACATAAAACACAAAATAGGGCTGGGGATGTGGCTCAGGGGTCGAGTGCCCCTGAGTTCAATCCCTGGTACCAAAAAAAAAAAAAAAAGAGAGAGAGTTGACAGCGTTAGAGGTCTCTCTAGGGAATAATGGTTGAATTGATTTATATGGCACAAACATTGCACTGGCTAGTGTGTGAACAGAATGGTGCTAAGGGTTTAAGAGTAACAGCAGATATTTGAAAGTCCACTGAGAGGCTCAGGTGAGGGATGACGGCTCCATAAGTTCAAACAGTGGAACAGTAACTCACAGCTAGGATGTGTTCTGAAAGAAGCAACCACGACATTCACTTATGGATTGGGGGATAAGAGAAAAGGGGGGATCAAAAAGAAATGTAAGGAAGAATTATATTCCCTTGTATGTTTATACTGTATTTTCTTTGTCTCCGTCTGTTGATGGGTATTTGGGTGGTTTCCATACCTTGGTTGTTGTGAATTCAGCCTTAAATAAGAAGGAAATCCTACCATTTATCCAATATAAATGAACCTAGAAGACATTTTGCTAAGTGAAGTAAGCCAGTCCAAAGAAGGAAAAATACGCAATGATTCTATTACATAAGGTATGTAACAATAAATCTCAAAGAAGTAGAAAACAGAATGGTGGCTTCTGTTGGGACAAGTAGATAGGGAAATGGGGATTTGGTCAATGGGTATAAGACTTCATTTATGCAGGATGATGATGTTCTAGAGATTGTTGATAGAACATACTGCCTGTAGTTAATAATATACCACACAATTAAAAGCTTAAGAAGGTAAATCTCATGTAGTGTTCTTACCATGCACACACACACACACATACATGTACAGGAAAATAGTAAAGCAAAAGCAGGATTTACAAGGAAATTTTGGAGGTGACATATTGTGTGTTATTTTGATAATGATGATAGAGTCAAAGGTATATGCATATGTCCAAACTCATCACATGATACATATGAAGTAGTGCAGTTTTTTGTACATTAATTGTACCTCATAAAGGTGTTAAAATTATAATAGCCATATAAAAATAAACTGGCTATACATTTTGAAAAGTTAATGTAAGGTATTTTTATCCTAAAAATTGGAAAAATGCAATTGCTATTTATTGAGATAGGATAGAGTGAACTGAGAATGGTAAAGTGGAGTTTGGTTTTGGACATATTAAATTGGAGGCTTCTGTTATGTATACAAGAGAATAAATTAAGAAAGCAAATGAATATAAGAGTCAAGTTCAAGAGAGACACAAGGTCAAGAAACTAAATTGTGAATCATCAGTATAAAGATGACATACAAACAATGAGGCAGTCTAAGGTCACCTAAGGACCAAGTATAGATGGATAGATGCTTATTCACCATAACATATGGAATTTTGAAAAAAAATAAAGATTCATCAAATGAAACATGGAAGTAGAAGGCAGGAGTGAGATAGGAAGAAAAAAGAATATGGTATTATATAAATCAAATGACAGAATTTCTAGGAGAAAGCATAAATCTCCTACATCAAATGTTAATTAATCAGTAGAGTAAGACTAATTGTTGACCATTGGATTTCTTTATGCAGAGATCATTATTAACCTTGACAAGAATGGATTCAATGACTATAGTTGATTAAAAAGAGGTTAAAGGAATAATAAATGTAGACAGCTTTGCAAAGAGTTATTCCTTAAAAGAGTAGATACAATGGTGCTAACTGAATAGGAATTAAGGAATAGAGAATATTATTTAATGTGGAAGTGCCATAAAATACTTGTTTGATAATAGACAAGATTCTGAAGGAGATAGTTGTGATGAATGAGATAGAGGAGACCACTCAGGAGTCACACTCCTGGGTGAGCCTGGAGTGATCGTACAAATAAATGGAGAAAAGACCAAGAGAGGGAGGCACATCATGTGAAGGATTTTGCACGGGAGGCATTAAAATGGTGGAACTGAAATCTAAATTGGTTAGGGAAGAAAATGAGAACATAAAGGAATAGGATCAACAAATCAGATTTCTCTATGTGGATGTTTGAGAGAAGTAAAATTTCAGAATTATAGTTAAGGGTAAAAATGATTTCAGAGGAAAGAATCTATGGATAATAGAAAGGTCAAGAGTGGAACCTCTTTTTTAAGTTTTGTTGTTAGAATCCCCCAGAAAATTTTATTTATTCATCCATCCATCAACCCATGTATTTCTTCCTGCCTGCCTACCTGCCTACCTTCCATCCCTTATTTCAAAGGACTCTGTCACCTGCCCTAAAATGGACTAGAAAACCAGGGAACTGATGCTTATAAAAGATTTCCAGATGTTATTCAGAAGGAGAACCACTGTTTTCTAACATTAGTTTGCAATCTTAGCTGCACATTGAGACTCCTTAATGAATTTATATTTATACATACATTTATATTTCTTTTTTTTTTTTTTTTTTTTTGGTACCGGGGGTTGAACTCAGGGGTACTTGACCACTGATCCACATCTCCAGCCCTATTTTGTGTTTTATGTAGAGACAGGGTCTCACTGAGTTGCTTAGCGCCTCGCCATTGCTGAGGCTGGCTTTGAACTCACGATTCTCCTGTCTCAGACTTCCAAAGTGCTGGGATTAAAGCATGAGCCACTGTGCCCAGCTATATTTCTTATGTCATTTGGAGTGAGAAAATTAAGGTAATAGTTGCATTAATTACTAGGTGGATAGCAGAAACATGTTTGAAAGCAAATGGTGCAGGCTGATACTCAGAGCAGGGAGATTTCTTTAGGGAGAAGAAGAGAGAGGTGGTGATTTTAAAAGCAGCAATTCAAGGGAAGTTCATTTGGTACTCTCACCCCCAAGTCTAGAGTGTGGCACATTGGAATAACCACCAGTTGAGAGAGTTAAAGGGATTCCAAGGGAAAGTTAGATTTATTTTCATATAAGAAGGTGAAAGAAATGTCAGAGCTGTACTTCAGGTTTCATGGGATTTGACAATCAAACACTATATAGCTCTCGGTGGATGTTTGTTGAGGGTCCAAGTACTTTTTACTCAGATTAGCATCATGTTTTTAAAGCAATGCCTATGTTGTGCTAGATCAAAAATGATTATATGGAAATCTCTTTACCTTATTTATTCAATCAGAAATTATATGATAAAGATCAGCAAAGATGGGCTGGGGCTGTAGCTCAGTGGTAGAGCGCTTGCCTAGCATGCGTGAGGCATTGGGTTCGATCCTCAGCACCACATATAAATAATAAATGAATAAAATAAAGATCCATCAACAACTAAAAAACTATTAAAAAAAAAGATCAGCAAAGATAATGCTATTGGCTTAGTGCCTGCTTAGGAGTTCCTCTATTACTGATGATAGGGTTGCATGAAGATGTACAATCTGTGTTATTGGAATTTCACATGGATGTGTTGTTGAATATGTGAATGAACAATGACCAGACCATACCTGAAAACAGAACTCTGGCCCGCAAACTGCAGTAACTAGCCTGGGAATCCAAATATTACTGCAGCAATCAGCCTAGAATGGTTAGGCCTAGGTTAATACCGATCAACTCATCTGTATTTCCCCCTGCTTCAAACTCAGGATCAATTAGAGAAAGTCAAATATTCTTTCCAAACTAATCCAGTAACACATATTACTTTTAGTTGGCACATCTCCAGCTTCTCTGTGCCAAAAAATCTCCAATCAAAGAATATTTGAAGCTGTACCTCATTTTCACTATAAAGCTTACTCTTTCCCCGTCTGCCTTTGAGTCTTGGTTAAAGAGTGATGATGACTAATTTCCTTACTGTTGCAAGCTTTGAATAAATAGCCTCTTCTCTGATTTGGCTGTTACCATGGTGTGAATATTTGCATCCCCTGCCTCAAAATTAATATATGAAAATCTAATCGCCAGTGTGGCTCTCTTGGGACATGGGATCATTGGGATGCTAATGACAAGAGCAGAGACATCATGGATTGATAGTGCCCTTTAAAAAGAGACACCAGAGAGCTGGACCTATTCTTCCATCATGTGAAGAAGCAGAGAGAAAGTGCCATTTGTGAACCAAGAAGTGGATCCTCTCCAGCACCAAATCTGTCAGCTCTTTGATTTTAGAATTCCCAGCCTACAAAATTGTGAGAAATCAATTTCAATAGTTTAAAATCTAGTTAACTAGTTAATGCTAACTAGTTAATGCTATTTGTTATAGAAGCTAGAATGGACAAAGACAGGTGATTCCTATTTCCATATACAAATGAATAATAAACACATATGTACACATGTGTAATATTAACAGAAATCACTAAGCTGTTAAAACACATACTAATTAAATATTTTAATGGAATATTCTAATAGAGGTAGTTTTGTTATGTTTTAGTAATATGAGAGCTGTTAATTTTGAAAAAGATCTAAGGGCCAGCTTGAATTCTTAAATATTAATGAGATCCTTAATGTGAAAATGTGTTTTGGAAATATGCTTAGATGCTGCATTCAATATATTTAAAATTTTTAGGTATTTTAACCTCACAGAAGATGTAAATACAGTCAGCTTCTGAACATAACACACAAGAATATTTTAGAGTGCATTTAAAATATATTAACCTTTCACAATTAAAATATATTAACCCTTCACAATTATAATTTAATAAACAAAATATTATAGTACATGGAAAAAATATGTAATTTTGAAGATGAGCAGTATATGTTATCAGATAATATGTACATGCATAAAATTTTGTAAATGTTTCTTTTTAATAAAATAATTTAGTTTTGCAATCCCTTTTAGAATTCTACAATCTTTAATATAGATGTTTTAAAATTCAAAAAATCATTTATAAAATCCTAGGCTAGATATTATTGCTATTTAAAAGGTATTGAGATTCTAATGTGCTTTCTCAAATCTCATCTATAAAAATGCAGTTTTCTATGCAAGTATGTATTATATACCAATTGGAGGTTCCTTATACACAGAGAAGCATTGAGAGTAATACTTAAAGAAAGGTTTTATTTCATTAGGAAGTGCTAATTCATAGTTCTAATATATCAGATATCCTATAAAATGTTATTTGAGGTTCTAGATACATATTGTTACTAATATTATTAATAATGTTTTATTTTAAAATATTTGCTACATTACTCATAGTAACAGTGTAGCTTTTGGTAGCTTTCAAACACTAACTCTGTACCATTAATATTACCTGGTGTTTCTAAGAATGAAAAGACAGGCTCCATGCCAGATGTGCTGAATCAGAAACTGGGTTAAGGGCACAGAGAGCTTTTGTTTCAGTAAGATTTTCCGATGGTTTTGATGCATGCTGAAGTTTGAGATTCCCTGATTCCAGGAAAACAGCAATGTGTTCACCACAATGAATATGAAAAACAAACACTCCATCTCAATATCAGGAAGAAAATAATGACAGATATTGTTCCCAACTTCAGATGCTGCCCTGTCTTAAGGGTAAGGAGGTGACCTGGTAGATGAGAAGAAACTTTTCAACTTCTGCTTGATGTGGCCGTAAGTGGATATGGAGTGGTCAGTGTCGTATTCTCTACTTCCCCTACATTGAGAGGCCAAAATCAAAAATTTTCATCTATAATTTCTACATTGACCCAGTAGGACCCACAGTCTTTGTCAGCTTGTAAAATCTATGTGGAGAGTTTCCTGAGGTAGAGAGTGAGCTCACTATCCTTCTGTTTGTTTTGGAGAAAATGAGGATCAGGAAGTTGAGGATTTTTTTTCCCCTGTGGTTTATAGATTATATATTTCTATTTATTTCGCTCACAATTGCTTTGCATACTCAGGGTTTATGAACTCATGTGAACTTTAAGATGCCCTTCTTCCTAGTTATGTGATGGATGCCATTGGTATTTTGATAGGGATTACATGGAATCATTTTGGGTAGTCGAGACATTTTAACAAAATTGATTCTTTCAATCCATGAACATAGGATCTTCCCAAATTTTTGTCTTCTTCAATATATTTAATCAGTATTTTATAATTTTCACTGTAGAGATTTTTAACTTTTTTTGGTTAAATTTATTCTTAGGTATTTTTTGCAGCTATTGTAATTGGGATTGCATTGTTGATCTCCAGCTCTGATAATTTACTCTTGGCATATAATAACACTATTAATTATTATGCATGTATTTTGTATTCTGCAATTTTGCCAGACTTCTTAGTTCTCAGAGATTTCTGGTGAAGTCTTTGGGGATTTCTATATATAAGATAATGTCATCTGTAAACAGTCACATTTTGACTTTCCTTTTTTCCAATTCAAATGCCTTTTCTTTCTTTCTCCTGCTTGATTGCCCGGGCTAGGAGTTTTAGTGCTATGCAGAATCAAAGTGGTTTTTGTCCTTTATTCCATTTTTATGTAGTATCACAGGTTTTGATTTGTGTATGTTGAAAAATTCTTGTTTTCCTGGGATGAATTCCACTTGATCACGGTGAATAATCATTTCAATGGGCTGTTTTAGCTCTTTAGTATTTTGTTGAACATTTTCATATATATGTTCAATAGGAGTATTGGCCTGCAGTTTTCTCTTTTTGTGTCCTTGACAGGTTTTTATATCAGAGTAATGCTAGCCCCATAGAATATGTTTTGAAGAATTTCTTTCTCTTCAATTTTTAGAATAATTTAAGAGTAATTGGTATGAGTTCCTCTTTAAAATGTTTGGCAGAACCTGGCAGTGAAACCATCTGGTCATGCATGGACTTTTCTTTGATAGGAGACTTTTTATTACTGGTTTAATATTTGTACTAATTAGTTTGCTCAGATTTCTCTTCATAATTTAGTCTTGGTAAGGTGTATGTGTCCAGCTATTTTCCAATTTCTTCTGAATTGTTAACTTTTTATGCTAATAGCTGTTCATCATAATCTCTAATAATCCTTCATATTTCTGTAGTGTCAGTTTTAATGTCTTCTTTTTTGATTTTATTTGAATCTTTTCTCATTTCTTGATTTTATTTCAATCATCTCTCTTTTCTTGGTCTGAATAAGAATTTCTCAATTTTGTTTAGAAAAACAAGCATTAATTTGTTGAGCTTTTGTACTCATTTCATTTACTTTGCTCTGATGTTTTTAATTTATTTTCTTTTACAATTTTAGGGTTTTGTTTTTTGTTTATTTTCTAGTTCCTTGACATTCAGTGATAGGTTGTGTAATTAGGATCTTTCTCCTTTCTTTAAAGTTCACTTTGACTAATATACACTTCCCTCTTAATATTCCTTTAGCAACATCTCATAGGTATTGTGTTTCCATTTTCATTTAATTTAATAGATGTTTTAGTTTCCTTCTTAATTTCTTTTTTGACCCATTGGTTATTCATCAATATGTTGTTTACTATGTATTTGTATAAATTGCAGTTTTTCCTGTTACTGATTTCTAGTTTTATTATATTGGATTTAGAAAAGATACTTGATAAGAATTAAATTTTTAAAAATTTTTAAAGATTGTTTTTGTGGGTTATTATATGATCTATCATAAAAATTGTTTCATGTTTGAATATTGGCTATATATTCAATATGTATATTTATAATGTCTTTCCTTGACCTTTTTTCACTGATTTTCATTTCAAGTATATTTTATTTGATATAAGGATTTGTATTTCTGCTTCCTTTTTTATTTTCAGAAAATATTTTTCTATCATTTCATTTTCAGTCTATGCATGTCTTCAGGGGTCAATTGAGTGTCTTGTAAGTAGTATATATTTGGGTATTTTTTAAAAAAAACATTTATTCACTCTAGTTCTTTTAATCAGTCATAGGCAACTCTTTTCCTCCTGCCTTCTTTAATGTATCTTTTCCTCCTATTATGATAAAGCCACATACTGCTATCTTTCACCTGTTTGTTTATCTCTTGTGAAAGTAGTTCTGTGCATGAATATCTATATTCCTAGAGGGTCTTACTCCACCACAGTCTTCCTCTGACTCTTGCATATGTCTGAATCAGAATTATATAATATTCCTAATCAGACAAAAATGGAAGACATCTTTTCCTGCAAGTTAATCTTCCTTTGGTTTGTATCAGCTGATTTTAGAGGTTTGGATTTCTTTCACATTTCTACAAAACTATTTTAGAAAACATTTAATTATATCCTATTATGGTTTGGATCTGAAATGTCTCTCAAAGACTCACGTGTTAAATGCTTGGTTCGAAATGAAGCAATGGCCCGAGGTGGGGTTCAGGGGAAGTGATTGGATCATGAAGACTCTAGCTTCATCAATGGACTATTCTATTGATGGATTTATAGCTGAGTAAACTATTGAGAGGTGATGGAAACTGAAGGAGGTTGGACCCAGTTGAAAGGAGTGGGTTCTTGGGAATGTGCCCATAGGGACTGTACTTTATCCCCAGGTCCCTTCTCTCTCCGTTTCTGCTTCCCAGCTGCAATGAACTGAGCAGCTCTGCTTCTGCCATAATGTTCCACCTCACTACAGGCTCGTGGTAATGGAGCCAGGCAACCATGGACTGAAACCTCAAACTGTAAACACAAATTTTTCTCCTCTGACTTTATTTTCTCAAGTATTTTGTCACAGTAATGAAATATGAATAACACATAACCTAAAACTTCCATGGTGACTGGCATCCAAAAATATCTAGTTTACCTTCTTAAAGTAGTTTAATCATTAGAAGTTTTTGCAAAATTCCTTTTGTTTCCTATCCTTTTCATTTCTCTTTCCATTATAGGCAGCCCTTCTAGGATGTTTAATGAGTTATTTTTTGCTTATTTGTACTCTTGCTAAATAGATATTACATTTTATACATATATTTTTAGTTTTAATTTCAATGAAATTATTTGGTTAAATAAAAGAAATATTTTGCATTATAAGGTACTATATAATCTCCAACTATACTTACCTGAAAGGTAACAAAATACAGTTATTTAAAATGAAAATTATTTCCACATTATTGAAGTGCAGTGAGCCTTAAATAATTAATTGTTATAAGATGCTTTGACAGTTTTCAACAGAAGTTATGATCTTAAAAGATAATTTTTATTTCTTTCTTAATTTTCACTTTCTCTGGGAGAGTGTAATATTTGAATAAATGCCATTTAGAAGAAAATAAGCCATTCTTTTCAATAATGTTGGGTTGAGCATGTCTAGACAGCTAAAGTAATTAAGTGCATATATTGGGGGTAAAAAAATCACATTAGTATTTTTTTCCTTTAAAGTCTCATAAAATAGGGCACTCAAATATTTGGAGCTATGTACTGCAGTGACAGGCAAAAATTTCAGAAATAAAAATAAGTTTAATTTTTTCCTGCCTTTAATTATTCAGCATATTTTACTCATTTTCATTGGGATGATACACTGACAAGAAAACATATATCAGATCATGCAACATAATATATAATTATTACTGTGGAGATATAATAAAATATTTTCCCTGTGTTTTTACGACACCATTTTATTCAGTGACTTTTTTTCTGCTTTAGCATTTTACCTCTTAACTACCATTTTTACTATAATTTTTTCCTCTGTTTCTAAAATCCTCTATCAGCCTCACATTTTCAGGAAAGATGCAATCTTAAGATAATGGAAAGATGTATAGTAAAAGAGGGAGGTAAATCACACTCAGAAATGACATGCAAAATTAGCAACTAATCTTACTTTGCATGTAGGTATGAAGTATAAGAAATGATTCCATATGATGCATCAATATTACCTCAGAAATATAAACTTATCTGGCTAATGACACCAATGAAAATACAGAACAAAATTGTTCTGGTTGCTGCCAATGATCTTTAGAGAGAATTGAGCAGTTTCCTGAAGAAAAGCCCTAATAAACTAAGACCAGAAAAGATATATTTTTAAAAATAATCATAGTTTCTATATTAAATCTAATGCAAACATCAAATATATCAGTGATATGCTAGAGATAGTTCTATTAACATAGGAACAAAAACAAGGATTCCTACATGCTATCGAACATTGTTCTGAAAACATTTAGCCAATAATATGAAATAAGAAAATTTAACAAGAAAGCATATTGTAATGAATTAAGATAGTGTTATTTTTCTTTTCTTTCTTTCTTTTTTTTTTTTTTTTTTTTTTTTTTGTTCCGGGG
>PVHX01021990.1:0-15885 GCA_004024805.1 Geosciurus inauris | reverse complement strand
AGCCTCCCAAAGTACTGGGATTACAGGCGTGCGCCACTGTGCCTGGCTAGGATAGTGCTACTTTTGATGACACAATGGCTTCAATCTGATTCTCATACAGGTGAATTCACCTTTTCTCAATATGTTGCAGAGAAGATAGCAAGTGAAAGAAAGGAGGCAGGGAGAAAATACAACTTCATGATTTTAACTATAGATTCAGCCTAATCTAATGGACAAAACAATTTGATGTTCCTTGACATAGTCACTGTACCTGTGTTTTTAATCTTCTCTCATAATCTCACTCGTTGGCAGGGATCAAATGTTCCCAGGTTCTTTCCTGGGTTCTCTCAAGCTGGATCTGACTATCTTCATATGGATCCACACCTGTTTATTCCTAGCTTCATGTGAGGGTGGTAAGTAGGACCCTGCATGGAAACTGGGGGTTACACATTCATGTAAGCCTTCAAATGTAACCCTGGGGTCAGACTGGATGGTATCTTTGACTCTCCTTATCCTAGTGTTTTAAACAATGACATGCCACTTGAATACTGTTAAAGATTCTTATTCCTGTTTTGGTTTTGGTCAGGATGTTGGTAGTATGTATGTATTTCAGGATTTCACAGATTCTTAACATTCTCTTTCTTTCGTGTATTCTTATTTTTTCCATTCTCCTTTAAAATAGATTCTTGTTTAGATTGCTATTGCTCAGTCTACAACAAAGGATCTCATTCTAAGCTAAGAAACTTGACATTACATTTTCTATTTTCTTAACTTAATATTGTTTCCTTTTAATGGCATGTCTTTGTAAAAAATGAATAAAGTTGTTACTTGACAAAAACACTTTGTACAACTTCAGATAGTTTGTAATAGGCATGTCATTTATTTTTCCAAAGGTGTAAAAGAAAATGAACACTTTCTGATATTTTTTCTGTGACAAACCACCCCTTTAGGATGGCACTATAAATACAAAATTATTGCTTTTTCTTTAAATATATTGCTGAAATAGGTGGACATGGTAAGCAATGAAAATAGGTTACATAAAATTTAAGAATTTTATGTAGAAATTAGAGATTAATACAATCATTTTTTTCCAAATAATAGTGGTCTCATTTCTTTCCCTCCCTCCCTTCCTCCCTCCCTCCCTCCCTCCCTCCCTCCCTTCCTTCCTTTCTTCCTTCCTTCCTTCCTTCTTTCTTTTCTTTTCTTTCCTTCCTTTTCTTTCCTTTCCTTCCCCTCCCTTCCCCTTCCCTCCCCTCCCTTCCTCTTTCTCTTTCTTTCTTTCTTTCTTTCTTTCTTTCTTTCTTTCTTTCTTTCTTTCTTTCTTTCTTTCTTTCTTTCTTTCTTTTTTTTCTTCTTTCCAGGGATTAAACCCAATTTTTTTTTTTTTTTTTAGAGACAGTGTATCAATAAGTTGCTTAGGGCCTCAATAAGTTGCTGGGGTTGGCTTCAAACTAGAGATCCTCCTAACTCAGCCTCCCAAGCCACTGGAATTACAGGCATGTGTCACTGTGACTCACAAATAATAATGTTTTAAATAAAATTTCAGTCTTACATGATAAGTCCAGTATTAAAATTTTGTGGTCTTATTTTTTGACATAAAATTGGTCTTATTATATTGTGGTCTTTGATCTGATACATTTGATTATCAAATTGTCCTTCAGTCCATTTAAGTATGTTTTTACTTATCTGGGAAAGAAAATGATAGAATGGAGAGAAAGAAATAATGGAAATAGAAAGTTCTTCTCAGAGAACAATTTTGAAAAACCAGACAGGTTTGAGGAGAAGGGAAATGTGAAAAAATAGGAAGCTCTCCAGAGGGTCAAGTGCTTTAGAAAGAGAAATCAGAAAGAATTGTGTTTTGCCAAAATGTGCTCTATACTGACCTCAAAATGAACAGTTTCTTCAGAGTGTTGAAAACAGGAGACACATTGTTGAGGCATGAGTATCTGATAAAAATATGGTGGTTATACTTGTGGGCTAGTATGTTTTCTAAAACTGTTCTTAGAAAAACAATGTATCCTATAAAATATTCAAACAATGCAAAAGTTTTAGATGTCTCTGCTGTGATGGTATCTTTTGCAGATTCAGACACAAAGTATCCATCATTGCAAGAGAATGCCTGATATTCTGCATTTTAATAATATGTACCTAATTCAAAATGTATTCTATATGTAGGTCATTTGTGTAATGATGCATTAGTGGAAATAGAAAAAAAGATAAATGTGCTTTAAAGAGTATTCCTGATATTGTATTTTTTGTTTTTTTTGTTTTGTTTTGTTTTTTAATGGTAAAATGACGAGTGAATGTGACAGAGATGGGGATAGTTGAGGGATCATGTTCCAGAAGAAAACTGAAAGAGAAATTTGAAGGAAGAATTATTTTATTTCTATGAAAGAATAGGAAGAAAAAAGGTCAATCATATAGATGAACACATAGAGGAGGGGGTGATAGAGTTCAAAACCAAGGAATTTTATGTTTTATCCGGAGTAGTCATTTCTATCTTTTCATACACTTGATTTCTACAAAATATTTAATTTGAAGAAAGGTATTGTCTCCAAAAGGCATTGCTTTACCACTGTTCACTGTTCCTGGTTAAGTGTGAAGGGAAATCACCTGGACCTGGCAGTTTATTCAGAGGATGGGAGAAACAAGTCTGAAGATAGTAACTTAGCATTATCATGAAGGCTCTGATGTATCATCCCAGACAATTCCTTCTGATACTTGCAGTCTTTACTCACATGTGACAGTGAGAAAGAGATATAAAAACCCACCGCCAAAGGATCATGGTCATTATCCTATCACCATTAATTAAAGGAGAGAAGCCAAGGAGAGATTTTCTTTAGAAGAAAGATGGCTCTTCAACTCTTTGTCATAACATTAGCAAAATGTGTACTTATTATCCAATAGGGAAAAATATCCCAGTTTCTTCCATCCACAGTGGAGTCTCTACAATGATTTCCATAGAACCAATGGTCAAAGAAGATCTGTGACAGGTAACACAGATATAGTACATGCACAGTGATGGAGCATCTCACTATCTCTAGCTCTATTTTGTCAAAAATTAGCACCTCTTTTAATAAATGGTTCTGGGCAATCATTCAGGACTTAAGCTGAATTTTTTTCTGTTATTATATACTCTGCTTTGTTTTTTCCTTCCTTTTTTAATTTGTTCCAATTAGTTATACATGATAGTAGAATGCATTTTGACACATGATACATAAATGGAGTATCACTTCTCATTCTTCTAGTTGTATGTCATGTGGAATTACACCAGCTCTGTAATCATATATGCACATAGGGTGATAATTTCCAATTCATTCTACTATCCTTGATACCCCCATTACTCCTCTCCTCCCTTCACTCATCTTTATTTAATCCAAAGGACCTCTAGTCTTCCCTAGCCCCACCTCATCATGAATTAGCATCTGCATATCAGAGAAAACATTCAGCTTTTGGATTTTTGAGATTGGTTTATTTCATTTAGCATGATATTCTCTAGCTCCACCCATTTACCTGCAAATTCCATAATTTCATTCTTTTTTAGGGCTGAGTAATATTCCATTGTGTATACATACCACATTTTCTTTATCCATTCATCTGTTAAAGGGCATCTAGATTGGTTCCATAATTTGGCTATTATGAACTGAGCTACAATGAACATAGATGTGGCTGTGTCACTGTAGACTGCTGATTTTAAATCCTTTGGGTATAAACTAAAGAGTGGTATAGCTGGGTTAAATGGTGGTTCCATTCCAAGTTTTCTTCAGAATCTCCATATTGCTTTCCATAATTGTTGCACCAATTTGATATCTCACAGCAATGTAAAAGTGTAGCTTTTCCCCCTCATCCTCACCAACATTTATTGTTGCTTGCATTCTTGATAATGGCCATTCTGACTGGAATGAGATGAAATCTTAGAGTAGTTTTGATTTGCACTTCACTAGTTGCTATATGTTGAACATTTTTTCATACATTTGTTGACAGATTGTATTTCTTCTTTTGTGAAGTATCTGTTATGTTCCTTAGCCCATTTATTGATTGAGTTATTTGTTTTATTAATGTTGAGTTTTTTGAGTACTCTATATATCTGGGAAATTAATGTGCTATTTGAGGTGCATGTGGTAAAGATTTTCTCCTATTCTGTAGGGTTTCTGTTCATGTTATTGATTATTTCCTTTGCGGAGAAGCTTTTTAGTTTGAATTCATCCCATTTATTGATTCTTGATTTTACTTCTTGTGCTTTATGAGTCTGGTTAAGGAAATGGTAGAGATTTGAGCCTACTTTTTCTTCTATTGGATGTAGGGTCTCTGTTCTAGTGCTTAAGTCTTTGATCCACTTTGAGTTGAGTTTTCTGCATGGTGAGAGAAAGGGGTTTATTTTCATTTTGTTATGTATGGATTTCCAGTTTTCCCAGCACCATTTGTTGAAGTGGCTGTCTTTTCTCCAAAGAACGTTTTTGGCACCTTTGTCTAGTATGAGATAACTATATTTATGTGAGTTTATTTTATGTCTTTGTGTCTTCTATTCTGTACCTTTGGTATATGTGTCTGTTTTGGTGCCAATACCATACCATTTTTGTTATTATGGCTCTGTAGTATAGCTTACGGTCTGGTATTGTGATGCCTCCTGCTTCACTCTTCTTATTGAGGATTGCTTTGGCTATTCGGGTCTCTTATTTTTCCATATAAATTTAATGATTGTTCTTTTTTCTATTTCTATAAGGAATGATGTTGGGATTTTAATTGAGATCATATTGAATTTGTATAGCACTATGGGTAGTATGGCCATTTTGACAATATTGATTCTGCCTATCCAGGAGCATGGGAGATATTTTCATCTGCTAAAGTCTTCAATTTCTTTCTTTAGTGTTCTGTAGTTCTCATTGTTAAGGTCTGCATTTTTAATCTAGTCATTGATTAGCTAAAGTGGCCTGAAAGTTCTATGTGGCACACGACATATATTTCAACTACATAAATTACCTGCCAATATTTAAAAGACAAGAGATTAACACAAAGTCTAGATTATCTATATTCTTGTGTTTACAAAAAGGCAAAATACTGCAGCCTCAGAACCTATGATTACAAGGCAGGCATGCACTACTGCTTAGAATTTCTGTTACCTGTCAGGCTCTGAAGACCTTGGAGACTGTGACCTCTGACTTTTCAGGTGGCCCTAGTTATGTTGATGTTCCTGAGACAGGAGTCAATTAAATATGTGTGCAATTGACCATTGTTCTATTTCAGGCCATCTCTTAAGAGGTTCCCCTGGGCAATTCTGCTCGTAGACAGCAACAATTCTTAGTATGAAAGTACGTTGTGACTTGAAGTGCTCATTCCTGCTTTGGGAGAGAGTCAGAAAAGAGGTTATGACTTGACTTCAGGATTGAGGTATTTGTGTTATTCCTTTTTATTTGTATGTTTTCTTTTCCTTAAAAACTACTATAGCCTTCTGCAGAGAATAATCACTGAAATTGCTTCACACTGTGATTATGACTTGAGTGTTTTTAATAATTGTGGACAGATGGACAAGAGCTTGGCAGTAAGAAAATAGTTTAATATCCAGTTGTAATGGGCTATTAATGATCTGTGCTTGTGGCCTTAAGCTTTGTGAACATTTGTTATCCAGAGATGCATTAAAGCTAAAACCCCAATAGAAAATAGAAATAATGAGTAGTGTAACAATAAAAACATTAGTTATACTAAACTTCAATTTGGAAAATTTTGCAAAGATCAATTTTATTTAGCACAGTGGCATTGGAGTTTCCTGTAAGAATTACCTCTGAAGGGGAGTGTTAAGGTGCTAATAAAACCATGAAACCATTAATCCTAAAGAGCCCAACAGAAAAATTGTCAGAAAAATCTAATTAATTTGGTCTAAATTGGACCAAATATTAGGGTAAAATATATATTTACTCATGAAAAATCTATAGGCACAAATTATTTTGATAGATTTAACAAGTCAGTGAACTTTATCAAAACCATGGTGAAATCACCTTTCAAATTATCTGCTGAACAGCACGTGGATCCTTCTCCAAAACAGATCACATGCTATGTCACAAAGCTAATCTTAGCAAATACAAAAAAATTAGAGATACTACTCTGGATTCTATCTGGTTATAGTGGAATGAAATTAGAAATTAGTGGAAGATTAAAAGATAGAAGCTACTCCAACACCTGGAGACTCAATAGTATACTATTGAATGATGCATGGATAACAGAAGACATCAAGGAGAAGATTAAAAAAAATTCTTAGAGGTAAATGAGAACTCTGAGACAACATATCAAAATCTCTGGGACAATATGAAGACAGTGCTAAGAGTTCATTGCATTAAGTTCATTCATTAAAAGAAGAAAAAGTGAACAATTAAATTACTTGAGGGGCTGGGGCTGTAGCTCAGTGGTAGAACGCTTGCCTAGCATGCGTGAGGCACTGGGTTCGATCCTCAGCACCACATAAAAATCAATAAAGATATCATGTCCATCTACAACTAAAAAAATATTAAAATAAATAAATAAATTAATTAATTGATACTACATCTCAAAGCCCTAGAAAAAGAGGAACAAACTAATACCAAAATAAGCAGAATACAGGAAATAATTAGAATCAGGGCTGAAATCAATGAAATTGAAACAAAGGAAACAATTCAAAAAATTTATAAAACAAAAAGCTGGTTCTTTGAAAAAATAAAGGACAAACCTTTAACCAACCTAATAAAAAGAGGGAGAGAGAAAGCCCAAATTACTAAAATTCGTGACAATATAGGAAATGTCACAACAGACTCTACTGAAATACAGAGGATAATCAGAAGTTATTTTGAAAATTTACACTCCAGTAAAATAGAAAATACCCAAGACACTGACAAATTTCTAGAAGCATATGACCTAGCCAAACTGAACCAGGAGGACATTCATGACTTAAACAGATCGATTACAAGCAAGAAAATAGAAGGCACCGTTGAAATCCTACCAAGAAAAGCCTGGGACCAGACGGATTCTCAGCTAAGTTTTACAAGACTTACAAAGAAGAACTAACTCCAATCCTCCTCAAATTATTCCATGAAATAGAAAAGGAGGGAACCCTTCCAAACTCATTCTATGAGGTGAGTATCACCCTGATATCAAAACCGAACAGACTCATCAAAGAAAGAAAATTTCAGACCCATATTCCTGACGAACATAGATGCAAAAATTCTATTGAGAATTGCATACAAAAACATATTTTAAAAAATAGTGCACCATGATCAAGTGGAGTTCATTCCAGGGATGCAAGGTTGGTTCAACATATGGAAATCAATAAATGTAATCCATCACTTCAATAGATGTAAAGATAAGAGTCATATGATTTTATCAATTGATGCAGAGAAAACATTTGACAAAATACACCACCCTTTCATGTTTAAAACACTAGAAAAACTAGGGATAGTAGGAATATACCACAACATTATAAAAGCAAAATTGCAGGATATAAAATCAGCACCCATAAATCAAATTCATTTCTATACATCAATGATGAATCCTCTGAAAGAGATATAAGGAAAACTACTCCATTCATAATAGCCTCAAAAAAATAAAATAAAGTACTTGGGAACTGATCTAACAAGAGAAGTGAAAGACCTCTACAATGAAAACTACAAGACACTAAAGAAAGAAATTGAAGAAGATCTTAGAAGATGGAAAAATCTCCCATGTTCTTGGATAGACAGAGTCAATATTTTCAAAATGGCCATACTACCCAAAGTACTATACAGATTCAATGTGATCCCAATTAAAATCCCAACATCATTCCTTATAGAAATAGAAAAAAGCAGTCATTAAATTCATTTGGAAAAATAAGAGACCCAGGATAGCCAAAGCAATCCTCAGTAAGAAAAGTGAAGCAGGAGGCATCACAATACCTGACCTTAAACTATACCACAAAGCTATAGTAACAAAAACAGCATGCTACTGGCACCAAAATAGACACATAGACCAATGGTACAGAATAGAAGACACAGAGACAAACCCACATAAATACAGTTATTTCATACTAGACAGAAGTGCCAAAAACATACACTGCAGAAAAGATAGCCTTTCCAACAAATGGTGCTGGGAAAACTGGAAATCCATATCCAGCAAAATGAAACTAAACCCCTTTCTCTCACCATGCACAAAATTCAAGTCAAAGTGGATCAAGGACCTGGGAATTAGACCAGTGGCCCTGTGCCTAACTGAGGAAAAAGTAGGCTGAACCCTTCATCATGTAAGATTAGCCCCCAACTTCCTTAACAAGATTCCTATAGTGCAAGAAATAAAATTAAAAAATAATAAATGGAATAGATTCAAACTAAAAATCTTCTCAGCAAAAGAAACAATCAATGAGGTGAGCAGAGAGCTTACATTCTGGGGGTAAATTTTTGCCACACACACATCAGATAGAGCACTAATCTCCAGGATAAATAAAGAACTCAAAAAACTTACCACCAAAAATACAAACAGCCCAATCAATCAATGGGTTAAGGAGTTGAATAGAAGCTTCTCAGAAGAAGATATATAATCAATAAACAAGTATATGAAGAAATGTTCAACATCTCTAGCAATTAGAGAAATGCAAATCAAAACTACTCTAAGATTTTATCTCACTCCAGTCAGAATGGCAGTTATTAAGAATACAAGCAACAATAAGTGTTAGCGAGGATGTGAGGAAAAAGGCACACTCAAACATTGCTGGTGGGGCTGCAAATTGGCGCAACCAATCTTGAAAGCAGTATGGAGATGCCTTAGAAAACTTGGAATGCGGAATGGAACCACCATTTGACCCAGTTATCCCACTCCTTGGTCTATACCCTAAAGACCTAAAAACATCATACTACATTAATGCAGCCACTTCAATGTTTATAGCAGCACAATTCAGAATTGCTAAACCATGGAAGCAACCTAGATGCCCTTCAATAGATGAATGGATAAAGAAACTGTGGTATATATACACAATGGAATATTACTCAGCAATAAAAGAGAATAAAATTATGGCATTTACAGGTAGATGGATGGAGCTGGAGAATATCATGCTAAGTGAAGTAAGCCAATCCCAAAAAAACAAAGCCTGGATGTTTTCTGTGATTAGTGGATGCTGATACATAATGGGGGTGGGGATGAGGAGCATGGGAGAAATGGAGGAACTTTGGACAGTGCAAAGGGGAGGTAAGTGAAGAGAGAGGGTATGGGGGTAGCAAGGGTAGTGGAATGAGATGGACATCACTTCTCTAGATACATGTGTGAAGACACAAATGGTGTGACTATCTTGTTTACAGCCAGAGAAACGGAAAATTGTGCTTCATATGTGTACTATGACTTGAAATGCATTTTTTTGTTTTAAAAATTAAAAATAAAAATTTTTTTAAAAACTTATCTGCTGAAGAGCACCAAAGTATTTTGAAAACAATTGAGGAAAGTAAATTGATAATACCAATAACTAGCATTAATTGATTAATTTGCTAAGCATTTTGCACATATATAATTTAACAAAGTCACTCTAAGATATGGGTGTCTTATTATTCCCATTTGAAAGATGAGGACGCAATATTCAGAACACAAAACCTGGAATGTGCAAGCCTGTAATCCTAGCACTTAGGGAGGCTGAGACAAGAGAATCGCAAGTTCAAAGCCAGCCTCAGCAACGGCAAGGCGCTAAGCAACTCAATGAGACCCTGTTTCTACATAAAACACAAAATAGGGCTGGGGATGTGGCTCAGTGGTCAGGGGCCCCTGAGTTCCATCTCCAGTACCAAAAAAAAAAAAACACCCCAAAAAACCTGTAATGATTTAACCTCTTCTTGTGAGTAGACAGAAATAGGTAAATCTAAATCTAAAATTCAATCTTTTCTGCATGTTTAACTATTCTCTATAACAGAACAAAAGAAGGCTGCCTAAACATTGTGCTGGTGCCATCAATGAATTCTATCTTAATATGTTTTTGTTTTCCTACTCTATTATGGTCTCCAAAAGAGTAATAGTCCAGTAAAATTGTTCAGACACTCATTGCTAACTCTCCAACTATTACCATTTTGTTTTCTGGTGCACAATCTTGCATGTTTTTTTTCTTGTTTGACTCATGACTTCAAATTGCCTATGAGATGTGGCAAATTTGTATTAGTGTAGCTCTTTTACTAAAGAAAATATATAGATCAGTGTGTTCAAAAGGTTCTTAGTCTTAAGCAGTCTAGGTGATTCCTGTGCTATTAAGGATCACAGGTATAGCAGAAACATCACCAACCAAATGCCATATTTTAGGTACAGTGCTGGAATTTCATTCAAAGCCTAGACACTATGTATTGTCAAATCCAATCACCTCCTACACATGATCCTTATTCCCCACTGGAACAGCTTTATTGCTGTCTACATCAAGAATTGTATTTGATGGGCTGGGGTTGTGGCTCAGTGGTAGAGTACTTGCCTAGCATGTGTGAGGCACTGGGTTTGATTCTCAGCACCACATATAAATAAAGTCCACTGACAACTAAAATATATATATATATATATATTTATATTTAAAAATACGTTTAAAAGAATTGTATTTTAAAAATGCTCTTCATCACAGATTGGTTGTGAAAATTTCATGAGAAGTAAATAAAAACAATGAAGTCATCAATGAAAACATTTTCAGAGGCTTTTTGATAAGATGAATCTGGATTAGGTTTTTAGATTTAGGAAATAAAAATATAAGACAGTTGGATTTCAAATTTCATATGAAAACCAATTTTCTAGGTATAAATATAACCCAGTTAATGCAAAGAACCTCAACAGGAGTGGTGTGACCTTGGGGATTTCCTCCAAGGATCAGTTTCTCTATCTCTAACACAACAACCATTTGGACCTCACAGACTTGTGAAGATGAGAAATAGAAACATAAATTACCTAGCATTCAGTCTGCCTAAACACATGTGACCAGTAAGCAGAAATCTGAATGAAATATGAGTTGTCTTTCACAATTATTTCTAGCCTTTCAGTAGACAATGAGACTTTACAAAGGAATTCCATTTCAGTGGAATTCCTTCTTCCATTGAAAGTAGGATGATACATGTACACATGTACTGGCTCCAGGAAGTGTGACTCCTTTTGAGCCCATCAGAGACTGTAGGGACCCAGAAGGAGACAAAACCTGTGAAATTCCTTTGGGCCATAATGACAAGACAAAGTGCTTTTCATGCAATTTCACTAATCCTCACAAAAGCCCTGTGCAAAAAGTATTATTGGTATGTGCTGCTTTTCCTTTTTTTTTTTTTGGTGGTGTTAAGGATTGAACACAGGGCCTTGTGCATGCAGGGCACGTGCTCTACCAACTAAGCTATATCCCCATCCCTGGTATGTGCATTTTTAAAATGAGAAAACTGATGGCATATTTAAGTAGTTAGCCCAACGTAATCTGGTTTTCTAAGTGAAGTTCTTTTATCCTAATGTACCCTTCTACCTTTTGAAGCTTTACTCATCCCAGAGCTGTTCAGCAACTTTTGAACCAATGAAGTTTCTTCTATTTCCTTCATAGCTGGCTTTGAATAAAATCTACTTTCCTACTCCAAATGTTTTTGCAGCAGAGAGCATTATGGCCTCACCTCCTTCCTCCCCTGGCTGGATCTTGTGCCCCTCAGTAATACCAACAATCAGCATGTGATTTGAAGGAAGTTAAAAATCTAGCTACTGAATTCTAAAATCAAAGTATTTCAAAACCAAAGAAATATTTGATATCATATTGTTCAACTAATTTATGGATATGAAAAAAGTAGGAAATCAGATAAACCTAGAGCCAGGATTAGTATATAAATCTCTTAAATATTCATCAGGAGTGATTTCTAATGTGGCAACCTGTGTCACAGGCACAGGAAATGTTGCTGAACAACCGTGTGTGTCTGTATATAGTAGTAGCTTTTTATGTGTCTGTGTATATAGCTATATATACATATATATTCTTACGTATATAAATATTGTTGAGTAGGCACAATTAGTAAACTTTCAAGTCCCCTTTTGTAATTTGAATAATGTTTTGCTCTACAATATAGACATAGTACTGTGGCAATTTACCTAAAAGAGTTAAATTAATAATCACTAGTATTTTTAGTCATTTCTATTAAGCCATTGTTTCAAAGCGTGGGTCTTAGTCATCAATCACTATTATGCAGAATGTGAAAAATATGAACTCTGCATACTAGCTCTGCAAGATTTTTAAACAAATTTGATTTCTCACTCTAGTGGTAGAAAATAACTTACCTCACAGCACTGACTTCATCTCTTGTTCATAGCTTATTTTTAGCTAAAACAAATGTTAAGATCTTTTCTAATCAATGATGAGCATCTCAGTTGTGCTGATGCTGAACTCTTCAATAGGCGTTTTGCAAAGTGAAGTTCATTTGCGTTCAACCAACATCACTCTGCAAGGTATAATTTGCATTTCTGATCATGAGTATAATTTTCCATTAACTTTGTTGCAACATAGAACATAAGTACTGATATTACTTTAATGCTAATCTATTAATTTTAATATATGATATAATTTTTAAAAAATCAATCTACATTTAGATCTGAATGTTATTTTTACAGACATTAGATGTTATTTGCTACCTGCAGAGTTGAAATAATTTACTGTCACATAAGAAAGACTTGAGTGTGTATCCTAGGCCCTATACTTCAGGAAGTGTATCACAGTAAGCTAGCTATATAAATGACAGTTTTCTTGTTTTAAAAATGAACACACTGACAGTACTTGTAGAATGGTGATTTTGTGAGGATTAACTGCATGAAAAGCAACTAACTTGCACATAGAAAATACTAAAAAAAAAATCAGTGTTGACTTTTTCTTTTCAGTTGATATCATTATATTTTTTTTTTCTTATTTTCTAAAATATCCTATCACTATTTCTATTATCAACATGTTATATGGGAGGAGATTATTTCATGGAAATATGTGTGAATCTTCAAAATAGATGGGTGATTTTGGTGGTAGAATCAGATACCAGATCTCCCTAAGCAGAGGAGAGTTGACAAAAGGAAAGGGGCAATGGAATCCAGTGCTGGAATCTCTCCAAGAATTATGTCATTTTCATTTATATCTTTAAAAAATACCAGCAGTATTAATGACCTCGTGCAAGTCAATTTACATGTGATTTATAAATAAACCCAGGGCCTATTTGGTTTTGGAGCCTACAGTTCTTCTGATAATGGGTCCTGAGCACAGTGGTCACCAAGCTGACATGTTGGATAAAAGAGTGAATGGCCAAGAGGAGGGCATTACATTGCAATCATGAAAACAGCCATATCAATATTTTTGATATACTTTAATTTTAGACCATATGTAAGTGAACTTTAGAGATAGTGCTTGTCTTGGTAACGGAATTACTTGGGATCGCTTTGAGGCAAGTGCACATAGAAGTAATTCACTTTGAGGAGCATGAAATGTTATATTGAACACTCTACAGAAAAAAAAGTATTGCTGCAGTGAAAGTAGGTTAGACTCAACGTTTTTTGAGGCCTACAGTAGATAAGGTTTGAGAATAAACTTCAGAAAGAGGAGTCTTCCATTTTTTTCTGTTTTTATATATATTATAATGTATGACTTTGCAATTAGTAAGATAAAAATGTTATTTTGTTGATATAAATACATATGCAGTTTATAAAGGAGAGTTGAGTGCTAATATTATTATCATTATTTATGCTTATGTATCTATGCTTATCATTGGTATTTTGGTACTGAAACCAGACTGAGTTTAAACTTTGTGTCACACTTACTAGACATGAGACTTTAGTTTTTTAACTTCTCTGCATCTCAGTTACATCATCTATAATATGGGGATGAATATATTACCTCTCATAAGGTACTTAGAGAATTAAATGAGTTAATACATAATAGAAATTAAGACCCAAGTGCACTGTAGTTACTCAACGTTACGTATTAAATACCTGAGTGAAGTAGTACAAGTATTATTATATCGCAAACTATTTTAACATTATGCTACAATATATATTATATTTTTTAAAATACTGTAAAAGTGTTTATTCTTAAGACTAGATGTAAGAGCATAGTAGACAGATGACCAAGATGTTTGCCACCTGAATTATCATAATTTGATCATACCTAGTAAGGAAAATTTCTCTTTTGATATGCTTCTTATTTACAATCCTATTTATGATGAAACAATCCATGTTTTGGAGATTACTGAAGTTTATCAAAATGAGTCTTTTCTTTATAGTTGCTAAGTGAGTCCCAGATATTGGAAGTAATTTTTAAATATATTATGGTCAAGTTTTGAACCATGTCATCTTAAACAAAGTATCATATTGATGCCTATGGCAAAGTAGGCACTATGAGGGTGTGTATTAGAAACCAAGATAAAAAATAGCAAATCTTAAATAATCAAATAACTCCAAGTATGATTGGAATATATTTAAGTCTAAGTACACTCCAAAATCACAGTATGCATTATTTTCAGTAGTCAGAAAATAACATATTTACATACAGTGACCTTTCTGATGGAAATTATATTAAAAATCTGCAACAAAGACATGTCCTTACTTGTCACTTTAGAACTTAATTTGCAAATGAGAAGTAGCATGCATTCAAAAAGTTGGTGCTTCCTTTCTGCAAATAACAATAATAATTATTATTATAGCAACACTTAGGAGGCACTTAACATGTGCTAAGTACCTTAATAAATCTTACCTGCTACCATTTATTTAAATATCCCGATCATGCTATCAACTACAAATACTTATCACTTTCATTTATTGTTCTTAGAAAACTCTGACTTAAATAAATGACTTGAAGGTTAGCCAGTTAAAAATGCCTATTACAGGAGAGTGACGAGCTGAAACTCCAAACCTTGGTTCCTGTGTCATGACAAAAAAACTTTAAAGTTAGACATGAAAAGACAAGCAAGAGAATTTGATTATGAATGAAAGTTAGGCAAAGTTCTTGCAGAGAGCACTCTCAAGAGAGAAAGAGGCTTGTCTCCAAGCAGAGAATGACAAAGAAAACCATGCTACTTCCAAGCTTATTGCTGTGTGATGTTTTCCAGAGAACTGGGTTCTACTCTCTGCAGTCTTTTCCAATTACATGTTCAACTCCTCCTTCATGTTGGATGGGGGGGCAGTGTTTCAGCCCTAGCTGGTCCTCTCTGGAACTGTCATGACAGCCATCTTGTTCAGGGGGCTTCATCTACAAGTCAATCCTGTTAGTGTAGGTGCTGGGGTCAGTGACCACACAGACTTCATCTTGGTGCACCTGCACTGTTAACGAAATTTTCTTTCAGAAACACCATGAGAAACCTATGGCCATAAATCTTAACTCTACAAACCACGTCAGGAGTCAGCCCATTGATCTTTCTTTTTTGACATATTTGTCACTCGCTCCCTTTGTTTCCACCAGTACATTCTCAGGTTTAGCACACCTGCTTTTGCTCTACAAGTTACTTGATTGTTTATTAAAGGCAATTCAAAGAAATGCTGTGACCTTGCTATGTCATTGGTTCACATTTCACTTCTCCTTACTACTACCTAACAAGTCCAGGGTTGAAGTCAGATTTCCATTCTTAACCTTTATGTAATAATATCCCAGGAATAATATGATGGATTTCGAGAGGTGGTCCAGAGCTCAAGGAGTATCTAATCTGAATACGTCTTCCTCATTTCACTCTATTACTCTGCATTTTTATAAGATGTATTTTTAAAATTATTTGATCAGATGATATGGTATTTATTACTTAAGAAATAACTGTGCTGGGCTTGGTGGCGCATGCCTGTAATCCCAGCACTTAGGGAGGCTGAGACAGAAGAATCCCAAGTTCAAAGCCAGTCTCAACAACGGCAAGGCACTAAGCAACTCAGTGAGACCCTGTTTCTAAAATAAAACACAAAATAGGGCTGGGGATGTGGCTCAGTGGTCTA
>PVHX01021989.1:0-28618 GCA_004024805.1 Geosciurus inauris | reverse complement strand
AACAAAGAATGAAGAAGCCAAGATTTGATCCCAGGCCGAGTGGCTCACTGTCTGCTCTTAAACACACGAGATATTTTACAAGTAGAACCTTCTCTGTGCATAGGGGAATACACATCATTTATACTCCCAGCAAAGTGGACAAAAAACAGGCATCATCATTAGAGGAACAGATAAATGAAGTCTCATACTATGGAGTATTACATTGTTTTTGAAAAGATATTTACATGGGAAAATTTCAAGATATTGTTACCAATCTTTAATATATCATAAGGTTAAAAAAAGCTTCTTCTAGGGTAATGTGGGCAGTATAGTCCATCTTGATTTCAACATATATATATAGGTATGAATTTATGGAAATATATAAAGTCATGTCAGGAGTTTGTACAGAGTCATTTCAGATAATAACTACTGGATAGGGTCCAGTGGAATTTCAAGGCAGAAGAGAGAGGATTTAAGAGGCATTTCTATCAATTTGTCTATTTGATGACCTCACCCAAAAAATTTGTCCACAGCATTCTTATAGATAATTAAAGAATAGGGCTGAGCAAATGTGCTTGTGAACAGTTGCTATGTGCCAGGCATGAGGGTACCATAGTTATCTCATTCATTCTAAAGCAACTTTACCTGTTAATATTGTTAATTTAATAATTTTTAAAAGGACAGCAGGGTTCAGTGTGTTTAAAGAATTCCCTGCATAAGTCTTGTACCTGGAGGTGCTTGAGCTCTAGTGTGTCATGGAAAAGGTGACTAACAATCTTCAAATAAGGATAGACAGAAAGAGGTTCTCAGGCTCCAAAGAGCCAACAGAACCCTCCTTACCGCAGCGATCTCGGACAACCAGGTTGCGTCCTTCCTTCAGGTGTATGGTGAGGAGATATGCAAAAGGGCTGGGGAGGTTACTCAAGGCATCACCAGCCTCCCCAAGAGTCTGCAGAGATAAAGGAAGCATTTAAGTCACCAGGTCTTGGACCCAAGCAAGAGAATTTCTGTCTGAGCAGAGACATTTCATATTTCATATCCAAAGCCTCATGGATTCAGAGGTGGGGTTTTGGAGAAGTGATGGGATCATGAGGACTCTGATCTTATTGATGGATTAACCCATTGATGGTTGAATGGACAACTCAGAGGTGGGACCTAGCTGGAGGAAGTAGGTCACTGGGGGATACCCTGGAAGGGTTTTGGATTTTCTCCTCCTGACCCCTTCCTCCTCACCCCCACCTGCTCTGCTTCCTGACTGCCACCAGCTGAGCACATTTTCTCCACCATGATGTTCTGCCTCACCTTGGACCCAGAGCAATGGGGCTGGCTGCACATGGACTAAGTCCTCCAAAACTGTGAGCCCATATAAATTTTTCCTCCTCTAAGTTGTTCTTGTTTGGTATTTTAGTTGCACCAATGAAAAGTTGATTAACACAACAATTTTATTAACAAATCCTTCATATTTCCCCCACTGGAACCTTATCTGAATTCAAAGGCAATCATGGGATGAACTTCCATGCCAATCTCTGAAAACCCTTAAACTCATTAATTTTATGTGTAATTCCTTAGAGAATGGTAGAGCACTGAGAGGAAACAGCATGCAGAAATACAGCTGACAGACTGGCTCCCATGAAATTCTGCCCACACTTCCAGTCAGATATAAAATGTCTCCCTGTTCTCCATCTTCTCACCCATCCCTATCAACCCTGCCATACCTCCCTCCACCTGTGGTGAACTTTCAGTTCTTGACACTCAGCAGATCCCTCCTAAGCCCTCATACCTATTAGACACACACCCTTGATTGCATCCACATGGGAAATCCACACTCTCTGCCCAGCAGTCTCCCAGATCTGCCATGTTTTCATTCTCTGGCACCCATTACTGGGGTCTCCTCTTCTTTCATTCTCTCACCTCCCCCAAACTGTATCACTTTCCTTTCCAGGAATGCATCATCTCCTAGGGCCATGATGTTGAAGTAGATTTTTGAATATATATTACATGAATCTAGAAAAATTATTGAGCCAATTCAAATGTTTGCTTTGCCTCAAAGAGACAAATGAAAATATTTATCATTCATTTATTAGACAATTAATCGATTCTGTTGATACATCCACCCTTGACAAGCCTTCTTTTGAAAATTTCCAAGGACTTCAAAATTGCTTTGTCTCCTTTACCATTTCTCTTGATTTCATAGCTCCCATGTATTTTTAGAAGATTCTATTCCAGTATGACCAATCAATAGATACTGAATTAATCTCTTCCAGCTAAAATTGGCAAGGCCAGTTTGTGTAGTTGGGTAGAGTTTTGTATTCTTTAGAAGTAAAAGAGACAAAGCAATACAAACATTTGATGAGAAACATTTACAATGTTTACTTCAGTGTTTGTTTTTAAGGAATGTCACTCACAGATTGTTCTTCAAAATGTTGAGATGTCAAAGATGTATTCAGGTCACCATTGCTGCGTAACTTCTGCAAAGAAGAGAAGCCTTCATTTAAAAGGCAAATGAATGATTACCCATGATGATATCCTTTCTCAGATCTTTCCCTTTGGAAATCTGATATTTGCATATCCAGTTTCGGGTGTGTGGGCTGCTGTCCTGTTTGCATGTCCAGAAGAGGCGAACTGAAAGGCATTAGTTTGTCCACAGCTTTTGCCATCTAAGTCATTGACTAGAATGTTGGAAAAACCAGTTCTATTCTTCTGCTGGACAATAGATAGCCCTAGTTCATCCACATGCTTAGCAATCAAATAGCATCAATACAGTAAAAGAATGATAGGCCATCCTGGCCAGATCCCTCCCAGGACAAGCTTGGCTGGCCCACAGAATCCAAAGGGAATGAGCAGCTTGAGATCCAGAGAACCGAGCATGTTGATAATGTAGGAAGCATTTCAAGATGTGATCTGAAAGACCTTCCTCAAACCAGATCTCAGTGGGCCCAGCAACTGTGTAGTCACAAACCCAAAATTAGGAAATGCAAATTCTACCCAAATGAGTTCAAGGTGAGAGATATTTCTTTCCTAATATAAACATACCTCCCCTACACAGGAAGTGATTCTACAGGGCATTAAATCTTGCACAATTCATTAGTTAGTAGGAGAACAACAGAGATCTCAGTTTTGTCAGGTCTTTTTTTTTTAAATATTTTTTTAATTTATAGATGGACACAGATATATTTTATTTTTATGTGGTGCTAAGGATTGAACCCAGTGCCTCACGCATGCAAGGCAAGCGCTGTACCACTGAGCTACAATCCCAGCCCCTTGTCAGGTCTAAAGTGCACAAATGAGGGAGTGTCCAGAGAGCTGTCATACTCTGTGAGGTCTCTAGGCTGAGTGTGAGGACAGCTGAATGTAGTGAAGGCCAGGAGGGAGAGGACTGGGAGAGGCAGATCCCCCCAATCCCAGCCAAGGAAGCACACTGCTTTTTTTTTCTGGTACATCGGCCAGAGCTGATTTCTTTTGTGGAAAATAAGATGAGATTTTTCCCCTCCCAAAATGGATAACTCCAAGGTTAGTGGCCAGGAAAGAGGTCTGCAGAGATTGCTTAGATAACCATGAATCATTGGGGATGGAAGCCAAGACCAGAGGCACTGATGAAATGTCTTTAGTCCTTCCATCCACAGTGACCACTAGGGACATCTTGGGCACAAGATGACAGGTGGGCTGCCTGCCTTCCAAGATACACATGCCCAGAGCTGGAGGTGGCAATAAAACTCCAGTTTTAGACCAGAATGAAAACTCCAGTTTCAGGCCCCAAGGGGGAGAAGTTGCAAAGAACAGGGCTCTCTGCCCACTGCCTCGCATGCTGTGACATTGAGGAGGGCTCAACTGGCAGAGATGAGGAGGGCTCAACTGAGCACAAGTAGGCTAGGAGCCTCCCAGTCCCTCATCTGAGAAGAACAGAGGTCCAAGGCTTGGAACCCATTGTTCTCAAGTTGGCTTCTGTCTCCACCAGTCTAGGTCTAATACCCACAGATGCTGAATATCTTTTGATTCAAATGAACTTATATTAGAAGGATAGAGACAATTTGAGCTTTCTCTGGGGCCCAAGCACTCCAGTCATGTGTCCATCTGCCCCTCAAAGCACCGTCACTGGTTTGGATAAAAAAGAGCCCTGGGCTCAGCCTCCCAGCAAACAAGAAAGGGAGCCACACGTACTTTGCTAAACTTCCTATCCTCTGTGTTCTTGGTGTCTCCTTTATATGCTGTCTCTAAAAAGACACCCAGGTGAGTTAGCAGGCCAGTCCAAAGGTTGCTTTATGACAGCAATCAGTTACCTTATTCAACTTTCACAATGTTCAAAGAGCTCTTCATATATCTTTAATACCGTACACTATCAAATCCCATGAATTCAATTTCTTCCTGATTACTTTGTCAATAACTATGACTTCACATGCAGAGCCAAGAGTAACCAGTGTTATCTGATGCTCTGCAGCCTGAAAATTCCCCACTGTTGTTCTCAGGTGAGTTAAATGAAGCAAGTTTCATTTGGCCAATCCTGTTTGAAGACAATTTTTAAAAACTACCAGGTCTAGGTTCAGAATTTCTGTTTAAAATGTCCTCTGTTAGCCAAGGATCATGGTGGCCTGAAATCTTCCACTTACAATAAGAAAAGTGGCCGGATGGATGCTTAAACTTGGTCTCCCCTCAGATTTCTATACTATATATATTCTCCCAGGTTGGCCTCACTGTACTTAATGATGACGTTAATTAAATGACAAAACAACCACCATCATTTACACGCTATCAAAAATGAACACAGAGCTTTTATTCAAAATGTGGTAAGTCTTCCACTTATAATAGCAGGGAAATTCAATGTGAGGAATGGCATTAATTCAACATTATGGCTGGTTTTACTCACAGAAAAGTCACAGAACTTAAAGTTATGATTCCCACGGCCGCTGTAACTGTCATACACCATATATATACACCAAGGCAGGAAAGTGATTACCATAAAGAACAGAAAATGTTCCATATGCACGAGAGGACGACTTACAGCCACTGGGGGACACATAACTTTGAATATTCCCCTACACTCTTGCAGAGAGTCTCTGGTATTAGTCACTGAGTAGAAATTTTGTTATTTTCACATTATTTTGTGAACCTAATAACGATATAAATGACTGTTTTCACTAAGAAGAGCACAATTAATATTTATATCATTAGGTGTCACTAGTTTACCTATCATTAGAAGATAATTTTTATGTTCTTAATAAACATAATTGACATTTAACTTTTGTGTGAGTACTGAGATTTTTAACACATAGATTTAAATAATGCCTGCACAAACAGGATGCAGAACAGTTCTATAATCCCCCAAATACCCCTCTATGCCATACCACTATCTTCCTCCAATTCCTAACCCCTGGCAACAACTGATCTGCTCTCATCACATCATTTTATTTTTTTTCCTGAATATCATATTAATGGGATCATACAGTATATAAACATTTGAGATGGGCATCTTTCACTTAGCATAGGGCCTTTGAAATCAAGTTTCTCTGTGTATTATTCCATTTAATTGCTAAGTAGTGTTCTATTATGTAGGTATATGACAGATTGTTTATCCTTTAAGCATCAGTTATAACATTTTTAAACATATTGTGCTTAAGAATATACTTGGGAAAAGAAATCATTTTGAATGTTGAAGCTAATAAATCTCAACATGACCAGCTACGTAATTACACGCAAGCATTCAAAAGTAGAGCTTTAAGTTGTTGGGATGAACACTAGTGTGAGGGCTTTCATTGCTCACATGATTCTTACCACTGACTTGTAGCTAAACATATGTTGGTGTTTATTTTCAATGACAGTGAGTTTGCAGTGATATTTCCATTCTACCTTACAAAATTGAAATTTATGGGATAGTAGCACATATTTTGCATTCTCTTTATATAAGGATCTTTAGCTACAAGAATGCAAATCTATTATAATTCAGCAGAATATGAGGAGATACCAAAATGAATTCATCAATTATTTAAAAAAGAAAATCTCATCTAGTCACAGGAAGATTTTGAGAGCAAGACACTGATGTGAATAAACAACATTTCCCTTTTGTATAAACTGCTTGTGATCTTATACAAATACCACCTCCCCTGAGGCTGTCAGAAGGATCTTTCCATAAACTACACACAGGAAGCCAAATCCCAAACTGTGTTAGCAATTACTGGCTATTTAAACTTTAGTGGAAGACAACATACACCCACATCCAGAAGAGCTACATAAGAGTAAAATGTTTGCTAAGAAGATCAATTATTTTGTCTTTGGAAGCTACTCTATTTTAGTTTAGCAAAGGATATATTTATTTCATTCTGTAACTCACTCCAGGCTTTTGAGAATATGAATATTTAAGACTACAGGAGTCACAAACATAAATACCTACAGAACAAAAAGTAATAAAATAAGCAAAAGGGATCAGGTGGCTAGACTGACAATTAGCAGCTACAGGACACAGTGAAATAATAAAAAAATAAGCCACATGGCAATTAGGGATCAAAATCAGAATTACATGCCAGCATTCAGAAATAGAGCCTAGAGTATCCAGAATTTAAAAAAAAACAAAAAACAAAACAATCAGGACTACAAAATAGCTGTGTCTATTCTTATTTAGTCTTTGCACATTTCAGGAAGCTACTAAACATACAATCAAGGTTTACATATTTAATTTGCTCTCTGCTCCAAGGTTGTTGAAAGGGATAATACTGGAATATATCTAATCAAACTTAGCAAAACATAAATTGTGGGTGTGTGCACACCTACCCTGTTTAACCACATGAAGGCATAAAGCTGCAGTCTGTAAATTGCAACCTGTGAGGCAAATCCCACCTACCACTTTGTTTTTACAAATAGTCTAATTGAAAACCAGCTCTGCCTGTTCATCTCTCTATCATCCATGACTGACTTCACACTACACCACCAGAATTGATTAGTGGTGCCCAGGGACCTTATGGCCCCAAAAGCCAAATGCAGTTAATATCTGAGTCTGTACAGAAAACGTTTGCAAGTACTAGTACAATGCTTTAAAACCCTTCTTTACATATCACTAATATTTCTCCACTGACTTTCCATAAATTTTTGCATACTAATTAGCAAGAGAAATTTTAAAATAATAATAATTCCCTTTACATTTGCTTAGCACTTCCTAATTCACACATACTTACTCCTATTCTTATAAGGAGTCCATCCAGTTGTCATTTGTATTGCCAGTTTACAAATAAATAAGCCAGAGGAAGAGACTAAATGGTTGCCAGTGGGAAGTAGGAGGGTTAGAGCTGCAGAAACACACCCAGGATGTCATGCCTTTCACAGTACCACAACCATGCCTAGAGCATGCGGAAATAGCCCAACCTGTCTGATGTGCACCACACAACGGTAAAGAAGTCCTAGAATCATGAAGACCTAGATTTGAATCCCACTTCTGCTACTTCTTAGCTCTCAGTTCTGGAAAAATGTACTTAGAATTCAAGAAATGTAGACCTTTCTCAACGGGCCAAAACAAGACGCTTACTTTATAGGTAACTGAAAGAAAAATTAATTCCTTCACTGGGTATTTATTGAGTCGATTCTCTGGGCCAAACACTGGGCTAGGCAAGCTCTTAGTACAGAAAGTAGACCAAGTGAATGTGGTCCCACAAGATAGTACCTACATAGCATGTGGTGGCGCTCCTTTCACACAACCTCACAGGAAGTAATATTAGACTGACAGGAGCTGCTATGTCCTTTCTTCACTATCATGATTGTTGCTGTTATTAAAACAGCAGATGTATTTGGGAAGTAACAAAAAAACTGAGGAAATGAAAGTGATTTGATATAATCATTACACATTGTACATGTGTGTCAAATTATCACACTGTACTCCATACACATGCACAATGAAAATAAGAAAGAAAAATTAAACTCCATGAAATTGTCCAACTATCCAAGTCCCCTAATTCTCACCAACATTCCCAGCTAATACGTTGTTTGTGACAGTTAGAGGGCGGGCTGATGGAGCCTCAGGTCTTGCCCACACACACAGCCCATTAGCCTGGGTAGTCTTCCTCCAGGGCTCCTTTCTGGGGCAGAGCTTCTATGGATTGCTATTCCCAGTGTCTACGGCAGGCACTGCCAATATGCTGTTACTTCATGATCTGTCCAGCTATGGGGTGATGTATCATTGACGGGGGTGGAGGCGGTGCCTTCGCATCCTGCCCACTCAGTACCCCAGTGCTCTAGTCTACTAGTCACCTGACATATGGGAAAGCACACTGTGATATGGCCTCTGTTAACTTCCCTGATGTCTCCTCCCATTGCCCCCTCATGCCCTACTCTCCGGCCACAGTACTTCTTTGCACTTCTTAAAATATACCAAGCCCACTCCTGGATCCCAGTCCTTTCCACTGGCTGTCCTCTCTTTCTGAAATGTATTTTTTCTCTAGATAGGTACATGATTCTCTTTCTCACTTCCCCTATGGCTTGGTGTGAATGGTATCTTCTCTGAAGTGGTCTTTCCTGACCTCTCTTTTCAAAACAGTGACAGCTGAACCCCAGCACTCCCTAGAACTTTCTCTGCTTTATTTCTCTTCATAATATTTATCAGACTTTGTGATTATATCTGTATCCTGCCACTCTTCAGAAGAGGAACTCCAAGACAGAGGAGAATGCTGCCAGCGTTGTTGACTGCTGTGCCCCTACTGCTTACCTTGGCTTCAGCGTGAGGTCAGTGTCCAACAGATGGAGAAGGAGGGAAGTAAGAATAAAGAGAAGGCCAGGCTCGTGAAGGCTCCTGGGACATGCCTGCAGATCTGCCTCACTGACACCATGATGTTGGTGTATGATTTCAAAATCAAACAAAAAATAGTTTCAAACACATCACTGAGGTATAGTGAGACTGAGGCACTTGCTTCACTCTGCAAGCTGGAGACCATTTCCTCTCCTTGGTGGTTTGATACTTCTCATCTCTGTGGTCACTAAACTGAAGCTCTGTGGTTGTCAAACAGGGTTTCTGGAAACATCTCAATGGGAGCATCTCAAAACCACTCAACTCACCCACATGAGTTAGCACCAAAGCTAGTTGTTTAAAATTCCAACCACCAAATGAGATGTCAGAGAAGGACATACCCCATGGAGGAATTGAAGAATGACAAGGAGAGGGAAATAATCCTTCCATTCATGATCATTTGTTATTGACTATGACAATAAGCCTGTCTTACTACTATAATTATCACTATGCTTAATGGGCCAAATTAAATACAGAAAAAATAAAAAAAGAATGTCTTCCTTTTATGGTTCACTTGTCTGGCTTCCCAGTTCTGAGTTATCCCAAGTTGTAAAACTGTACTTCCAACTTTGTGTTGGAAACATAGTTCTGTGTACAGGCTTAGGACTCAGGGTATAAATCATGAATTTACGTTTTGGCTCTGTCTCTTATACCTGGATGACTTTAGGTAAGTCTTCAAAATTCCCCAAGCAACTGTTTCATTCTAAAGTAAAGCAGATAAATAATATAATGTTAATAAATACAACCATAATCAGAGGTTAACATAATTTGTTAGGTACTTGTGACTGCCAGGCACTGGGTCAAAGCCTTCCATCTGTCTAAGCCCAGACATGAAGCTGAACTGGCCTGTGTTGCGCTCCATCTGTGTGAGTCTTAATCATCATCCAGAGGCCTTCACTGTAAGCCTTTCCCAGCCACCCTACTCAGACTTCTAGTCCCTCACTCATCTGACTAACACCAGTCTGAGGTTCCTTAGCATTTTTTAAATACTATTTTATTGTTGCACTATAATTATATGCAATACTGAGATTCATGCCATATTTATATATGTACATAATTTAATCATTCTCATTCCCCAGCACCTTCCCTTTCCCTTCTTTTCTCTCTCATTCACTATTACTATGTGATAGTAATTACACATAATTATGTGTATACGTGTATGTACATGTATGTGTATGTGTGGGATTCTTTGTAGTATGTTCATACATGGACATAGCATAATGTTCTGCCTCACATTATTGCTCAGTTTTTCCAATATCTCAGACAAATTTCAATTTCATCAACACCAAGGTCAACAAACTCAGCATTTTCTAAATACCTAACTGACTATCATAGTATGTTACTACTGCCTAGGGCAGGAAGAAAAAAGAAAAATCAAAGAAGAAGAAGGAAATAAGCTCCTCTCCCTCCCAGGTCTCGTAGAGCTTCTTCACCCTCTTCTGACACTTGGAAACTCCTCAAGAAAGCATTCTGTGCACCCAAGGACTCCATGTGTCACCATATTCCCCAAACCAACTGAATTTCTTTTTTCTTTTTTTTTTTGGTACTAGGGATTGAACTTGGGGGTACTCGGCCCCTGAGCCACATCCCCAGCCCTATTTTGTGTTTTATGTAGAGACAGAGTCTCACTGAGTTGGTTAGCACCTCGCCTTTGCTGAGGCTGGCTTTGAACTCGTGATTCTCCTGTCTCAGCCTCCCTAAGTGCTGGGATTACAGGCTTGCGCCACTGCACCCGACTCCAACTGAATTTCTAATGGCCCCCAGAGCACCTACCACTGGCTTTGTCTTTGTCCTGAAACCCAATTACAGAAACACCATGAATCAACAGATATTTGTATATATAGACAAGGTTTTCAGAAAGGCTAAGAGATGGAAAAAAATAAGAAGACATCTTTTCTACTCCTCAGGAGCTCAGTCTGTAATGAGAGAAACTTCCATACAACTAGCTATACATACATATATATATATATGAGACTATGTGTGGGTGTGGAGGTGGGGTGTTTGATAGTATTTCCTCCTCAGCCCCAGATCTCAGATGATCTCATTGATCATCCTCTGAGAATGAAACTGTAAAACCACCATCTCAGTCTATGTGCTTCAATAACAGAATTTTTTTTTTTCTTTCATAGCTCTGGGGGCTAGAAGTCCAAGATCGAGGTCCTCTCTCATTGGGCTTCTCTTAAGCACTCACTTCCTATCTCGTAGATGGACAACTTCTTAGAAATCTCAGGGGATCTTCCATAAATGCATCACTTCTATTGGATCAGAGTCCCAAACTTATGATCTCATTTAGCCTAAATCACCTCTTTAGGCCATATCTCCACTACAGTTGCATGGTGCGGGGGTGTTAGAACTGCAACATGTGAATTGGGGGTGGCTCAATTCAGTCCACAGCAACTATTCTTTATCTATCAAAGTCCAGACTTACAAAGTCATGTGAAGGAGACAATGTGGTTACCAGGTCACCCTGATAAGACATCAGCATGACTGAAAGTGATAATATGTAACCAATGAAACAGTGTGTCAATCAGATAAAGAGGAACCATGCAAAGAACCTTGGGTAAAAGCTTAGATGAGCTCAGTGGGAAGAAAGAGCCTATGCCACAGAACTTTGAGAGTTCAGGCTCTGTTACCTAGGCAAGGTCATATGTAGAGCAGGAAGAAAGTAGCCTTGGTGAGGTGTGAGGAGGTCCCATTCTCATCATCAACTCAATCTTTACCCTGAAACAAACTATACCAAATTCCATTCACAGAACCCACCCACTCACCTTGCAGAGATTCACTTGCACCAGACTTGTGACTCTAATGTGACTTTTCACAAAGTCTAACATTGGGGAAATATTCCCAGACCCTGAGATAAACATTTCCCAACCAATTAATAGAGTTGACTTTGATTACGATTTGACTTCCAAAGTTCCTTCCCAACAATAAAGAAGGAGCTGTTTACATCAAAAGGAATGTTAGTGGCTATATAGTATTTCATTCTCATTGCAAATTAGTTGTGATAGCCATTGGTAGAGTGGGGTCATGACCACTCAGTTAGTATGAGTCAGTCCTCAAAGCTGTTGTCCACTAGACAGTTGATATAGGCCTTGAAGCATGGTGATTTTCTCAAAGTCAGTAATGCCCTTACCCAACAATACCCTTGCCCAGCACCAGTTCTCCTCCTCTCCCTGTGGTCATCCTTTCCACTCTCTACCACTTTCCCCACAAGGACTGAGGCTAGTGCCCAGTGACAGAAAGAGCAGCATGCTGTGAAAATAAAAGCAGGGTAAGTTTACTGTTTGCAGAGTTGGGAAAAGCACCAGAGAAAAGGAAGCAGTTACCTTTGCCTTGGAGAATGAAAGGGATTTCCATAAAAGAAGATGAGGGGTGAAAAGAGGGAGATGGATAAATGAAGGTTTCATAAAGTATGCAAAGAGAGAAAAGAAAAACACTCTCCTATTATTCACAGCACTTGGGATCGAGCAACGGGTGTGATGGCAAAATTGCTGAGAAACAATCATCTGTATCTGTGGGAACACTTCAGGGGAGTGTCGGTGTCTTGACAGAAAGGTTTCGTGGAATATCCACCAGGTTTCTGTAGGATATACAAACAATATAAATCTGGGGTTCAAGAGGGGGTGTGGCAGGATCCCCTTCAACCACTACATCCTTTCTTCTAAGTCTGCTTTCTCGATTTTTGTTTTATGGGTGGTTTGAATCCCTGCACTGACAACTTGAGGCTCTACCTCTCTTGTACACCCTGACATCCCATCTCCCTTTCACTGTATCTCCACTTTCCTCCCTAGGCCCCTCATTCCATTTCCCCATAACCATAATCCAATATTTCACTTCTTGTGCTGACACTGGCAGGACTGGAGAATAACAATGGAACTCAGGCATGACTGATGATGGAGGTCCTACCCCATTGCTTTCAACCTGGCACCAAACCAGCACTGTCACCAAACAGGTGAGACAACTCCCTAATGAATCCCTCTGACAACAAACGTCCTTTGCCTCACCCCTTCTGGAAAGTTACAAACAAAATAAGTTACTCCAAGGACACTTGGCAATCCTCTGATTATCCTTGCCATACACCAGACTGGTCACATGCCAACCCCGTCCTTCCTCCCTCTTTCTTCCCCCATTCCATTAAAGTTGAAGAAAGCCTTAGGCTATTCATGAGAACCAGATGTGTCAGATCCAAGATACAGACTGACTCCAAGACTCTCAGATGACATGAATTCAGCAGGACTTCTATCTTCATTTTAAAAGCAGAAAAATATTCAGATGCTAAATTCAGTCTGATTTAGCATCAGACTTGGGCTGGGAAATCTACACCTGCCTAAACTTCTCTATAAGTTCAGTTTTACCATCATATTAAGGGAAATTTCATTTAGAGTACAACATATACTAACAAAAAAAGTTGATTCAATTAACTCTGAGAGAAAGCTCATGGCAAAAACGCTAACAAAAATTTTTTTTAAATATTTATTTTTTAGTTGTAGGTGGACAGAATATCTTTATTTTATTTTTATGTGGTGCTGAGGATCAAACCCAGTGCCTCACGCATGCTAGGCGAGCACGCTACCACTGCGCCATAACCCCAGCCCCACAAAAATTCTGTTAATGTGAGTATACATATTGCCATGGTTAGTGTTTATATTAAACAAGTATTAGTTGAGCTCAGACTGTCTGTTAGGTATGAAGCTGAGCCTTGGACACAGAAGGCTAGTTAAAGGATTCTCTCCCAGCCATGCCCATTCTCCACATTAACCCA
Source organism: Geosciurus inauris (assembly GCA_004024805.1). Taxonomy (NCBI): domain Eukaryota; kingdom Metazoa; phylum Chordata; class Mammalia; order Rodentia; family Sciuridae; genus Geosciurus; species Geosciurus inauris. The sequence goes on along the minus strand of PVHX01021989.1, from coordinate 15,119 downwards.
TCCTAGTGGAGAAGATAAGCAAGGGAGTAGTTCTTCTCTACCAGGTGATCAACTCTGGATCCTCAGGTAGTAAGAGAGGCCCACTCAGTACAAGCAGGAGTGGAGAGAGAAACGGGAGGATGGGAGGGTGGCTAGAGTTGCACACCTGACTGCAGGTCATCCTAGGGGTGATTAGCTGTAGCTCAGTCCCTCCATCCTCTGCCAAAGGAAAAAAAAATGCCAACAAGCAGATAAATGACACTTGAGTGATGAGAAACTCAACCTTGGGGAAAATAATTGGTATTAGTCTATATCTCCTATTTTTTATAGCAGTAGAAGAAAAGCAAAAGATTCTTTTTTAAGAATGATGCTTTTTAAAAAATGGCCAAATTAAAACAGAAAAATCAATGGATCCAGAACAAACTACTCTTGAAGGACTCTTTTTATTTCAGGATTTCTGTATTTAGCCTGCGAGCAGAGAATACAGCCAACACCCACTAACCATCCTTCCTCCATCGCTTCCAGAAAGCTGCTTTATCAGATAGGACAGAACGCTTACTAGAGCCGAATGCACCCAGCCACACTTCAGGTCAGTGTCGGTCACATTTCCTCACTTGGCTAACGTGCTGTCCTCTGCCGGCCTGGACACTGCCTCAACATGATATGTGCTCATGCCCCACACATTGATCCCCTCCATTCAAATAAGCAGCCAGGGCATCAGACTTAGAAGTTTTGCAAGATTATCTCTAATATCTGATTGCCTCCTGCTGTGTGGTGAAAGGATGTCTCCCAAAAGCTCAGAGCTTGAGTGCAGTCACCTTCTCACCCACCTCTGCTTCCAGGATCTCCATTTATAGCACCTAGCCTAGAGTAGCATTCAAATACTTACATACATTCAAGCAAGGTGAGAACAGTTCAACAGTGCTCAGTTTAATTGCAGTTTAATTTTTAAAATCCTTCTAACTTGAAAGTATTAGCATATCAAAGCCAAGAATTCCACTTATTTTTGCTTGTTGGGTAAGTAAAATGAAGATTAATTTCAATATAAAGTTCAAATGTTACCTCATTATACTAAACTAATTTAGTAATTTACGAACTTTGCATTTTGTTTAGTGGAAACACATAATCTAAATTTGCACACAAGAGTAATTTTTACAAAAAAAGATTTCATGAATGTTAAAGAAAAATATAGTTAAGTAAAGTAATTTACTGAGTAGTGGTACCCTAACATAGTAAAATATCCAAAAGAATATGGCCACGACATCCTCTGAGCATTCATGATCCCATTCCCCCAAAAAAACCTAAATAAATTTAATAGGCTTTTATTCTAATAATAAACCCCAAATCCCAGTTAAATAATTTTCTATGCAATTCTAACACTAACATGGAAGAGAGAAATAGTTAACTTCTTACTTAAACACTGAAATTTACTTCACTGCCATTACTGCAAGAATTTTAAAAAATAAAAACTTCTGATTACATTCATCATTCAAATCATGATTTGGTAACTGCATGGTGATAGAACTTAAAATTAAACTCATCATAGAAATACTAGATTTGTCTCATAAGTACATTTGACTGACTAACCTTGTTGAAATACTAAAGCTTTCAGTTACAATCACTGAATCAATAAAAGTTTGTTCACTCTTTACTTAGTTTATTTTTAGAGTATGCCAGTGAAGTTGCTCATAGGTGAATCTACACAAAGTTGTGTATCCACACATAGAAAGAAGACCCAATCTTGTCAAAGTCAAAGGGAGACATACATTTATAAATTCCTTTGGAATACTAATACATATGATTTATCTATAAATGCGATTCAGAAATTGTTGGGGGGGCATTTAAACAAAATGTTAAATGGAAATGATATTCTTCATTTCTTTGCCAAGAATTGGAAAAATAAAAACTCATTCAATAGGAAATTTAATGCCTTAAAATGTCCTGGAGAGGCTGTTTGTAATAGTTTTTAAATACTTAGAGGTCAACCCTAAACTAATGGGAACACTGGGTGCAATCAATATTACATTAATTTAAATTCTTGTAAATGACGTTCTCCCCATCCAAGCTAACCACAAAAATGACTCCTAACCAAATTTTCCAAGGGCACTGACTGCACTTTAAAAAGGAAAAGAAGGGAATGAAACTGGAAAGTGCAAGCCCTGGTCTCACCTCAGGCTCTTCTGGTGCATCCACTCTGAGGGGAGGTTTCTGGAACTCAAAGATGCCCTGGCTGGAGGCCCAATGCTCCTCAGCAGGAGAGGAGTAAACCTCCTCGGAGTCTGTTTCCACTACATGGAGATGGCTTGCTTCTTCCTGGCTCCAGTCCAATTCCTCTTCAGACTGTTTCAAAGAGCTGCTACTACTCTTTGAAATGATCCCTGCAGTGGACAGGCTGTTGGGCACCGAGGTGTAGGACGACTGGGGCCCCGAGTAGGGCCGACCCTCTGGAGCCAAGGCCTCAGCCTCCAGGAGGTCAGGGACAGAGAGGCTGAGCCTGCGGTCCAGGTGGTGGCTTGCCCTTAAGTCTAAGGGCTTGTTTGGGTTCTTTTTCACCTTCTTCTTGCTCAAGTTGATTAGCAATGGCCTGGTCCGCTGTTTTAATGAGTCCCAGACAGATGGTTTATCCAGATCCATGGTTGCATGAAGAAAAAAAGAATTCACTCTTCAAAAGAGTGTGCCTCTATTGAAAACAACTTCAGTGACTCCTATAAAATAGAACATAAAAACAAAACATGAGCCTTCTTGGTGGGTTTAGGGCACATGCAAGTGGGAAACAACAGAAATTCTATGCTTTCTTCTGAGTGATCAAGATTCAAACATTCAAACATAACTTCTACAAATGCCAGGAAAAGCATTTTTTCTTCTATATTATTTTTTATTGGCATGTGATAGCTGTACATTGGGAATAGGATTTTTAAGGAAGAATTTTTAAGATTTTTATTGTAGTAGTGATATAAAAATCGAAAGCAATGAATGAGAGTCAAGTTGATCCAAAAGAAAGCTTTCCTAGGAAGACCACTGTCTTACTCCCTTTCTTAGGAAAGCAGAGCTAAAGACAATTACTGTAATAATGCCAGGGGCTGTTCATCAGCATGATCAAGGGGCAGGAGACTGCTTTTAAATCAGGGTCAGCCAACAGTTTGCCTAACGGGCCACTTATTAAATATTTTATACTTTGTGGACAGGTGCTGTCTGCTGCAACTTCTCATCTCTGCACTGGGACATCAAAGACAACATAAACATCACCTACATGAAAGAACAAGACTGTGTTCTAATAAAACTTGATTGGTAAAAACAGGCAGCAGGCTGCCATTCACCAGTCCCTACTTTAAACATGCCATCTTCCTCTCCAGAGTTAAATGTGTGTTTTGAAGGATAAAAATATGTTCACACCAACTTGGATTCTGCCTAGCATCTTTAAAATTAATATCAAAACATGGGCGACTGGAGAGAAAACCATTTGTAAAAAAAAAGGGTCAAGTACCCCTGAGTTCAAGCCCCATTACCCCCGCCCCCCAAAAAAAAGGCGAGTTCTGTCTTTGTCCAGAACTGGTAAAACTTCTATACTGGAACCCTTATAAGAGCAAGCTTCAGAGACTCAGTCTGAGGACATGAGGGGGGAGAAAGTGATTCTGACCAACAATTGGGTTTCAGCAATAAAAAGGCTTCTTCACAAATAAATATTCAGTTACAAAGGGTAGTAAATGATGTGGTCCAAAAGTGTGGCTTAAGAGATGACAGGTCAAATTTAGCAGAGATCAAATCAAAATCAAATTTGGAAAAATAACTCTGAATCTATGTGCCAAATGCCTCATAATAAATTCTTCCAATGTGAAAAGATCTGGCCAGGCTACTGTGACCTGTCCTATAATTACTTTGCCACATTTGGCTGAGAAAAGAAGTCAAGAGCCTCCACAAAACACATTTTCTAAAATCAAAGGCCCCATATTTTTTTTGTGCTCCTACCCCACTCATTTCAGGAGCAGGTATTGAGTCCTTCAAAAGAAAAGGCCGAAGAGTCCACACATCAGGGTTCCTGTGGCCATTTGCCTGTTGAAAGTCAGGACATTCTTCTCTACAGTGACCATTAGCACAAGATGGGCTCAGTTTCTTCAGTGAGAATGGGGCAATGGTGGAATTAAGGCCTTGGGCTCTAGAGACAAATTCCAGGGTTAGGATTCTGCTTCTGCTTTGCTACATGCTACTGAGATGTTTGACCAAGGGCAAGTAACCTCACTAAGGCCAAGGTTTATCACCTATACCATAAGAATTAGATTACCTGGTTTACAGATCAAAAATGATAAAGCATAAAGCACAGTATCTACTGAATTAAAGTGTTTAGTCAAGGAAAGCTCTTTTTTATCATTATTGCTATTGTCATAATTCCTACTTTTGATAACTTAGTCAAGTTATACAAGAGCTCTGTGTCTAATTATTGTTCCTACTTCATAGATGAGCTGAATAGTAAGTATTTCTGAGACTGCGGTGAGAACTAAATGAATTAGTTCAGATAAGAACAGTGCTTACCATGAATAAGTATTTAATACAATGTTAGCTATTTTTTATTATTTCAACTACTTCACATAGAATCATTCTGACTTAAAATATTTAAAATATTTTATGACATTTTGCTGACATTGAAAATGTTATTCTAAACAAAAACTAGTATTTCACATTAGCAAAACATGCATTATCCAACTCATGTATTGTACCTTGCAAATATGCTATGACGGATGGTTTCTGTGTTTACTTGGAAATATTTTCTTTCAATTAGCATGTAATGGAGGTGGGAAATATTTGACACAGGATGGGACTTTGAGAAACAGAAAAGCCAAGCCAACAGATAAATATCTGGCACATTCACCATGTGACAGGCACCACAAAGGACCCAGGACACCCATCATGGCCTTGAGAAAAATATCTTAGGAATGAGAAACAAAAGGACACAAGTAAAACCTCAGAGCAAAAGAATTTATACAAATTCCGAGGTAATTTCAGCCAGATAGTTTTTGACCAAAAGAAACATTATTCTGATCAACCAAAAATTAAAGGCAGAGAAAAAAATCAAACAATTTTAAATAACTAAACGGTTGCAAAGAAAGTAATATGTATGAGAAATATAAAAATGCAGAGGGTAGTCAGTAACATCTGAGCAAGAACAATGGGAGTAAGGCTTGCTTATAACACTCGGTGCCATGAAATGTCTGACCACAAAGACAACAGCACATGAGTGAGATGAACAAAGCACACACTTGAGGTTAACAAGGAGCAGCAGATGGCGACCTTGACAGGACTGATGGCAATGCTCAGGACTCATGTGATAGAATATGGTGAAACACTGTGTGATGTGTAGAACAGTCAGGTAGAGGATTATGGAGTTCATACACGTGACTAGAGTGACAGGCAGAGACAGAGGCAGACACACAGACATCCCTCAAGTCCAAATCCCTACAGGATTTCTCAGAGATAGTCCCTGCACCACCTGACACAGACTTATCAAGAGTATGTTTTCAAAATGCCCATTCCTGGTCTCCACCAAATAAAGTGAACCCAAGTCCCAAGAATTTCCTTGCTGAATATTGCACAGACCATAGGTTAAGTATCCAAGTTCTGGGGAAGTGGAGGAAATCTGCTTATTTTGTGAAAGTCTGAGAAGAATTAACCTCTCATAAAATAGAGAGGTTTCTAACCTCTGAGAATTAAAAAAATAATGTGATAGAAAACAGAAAAGGTTGGAATAAATAAAAAGCACCTCTGAAGAATGTGTTCTCTGTATGAAAACATTGCTTTTCCATGTAAATGGTCCTCTGAAATACATAGTCTCCATCTCTTTTTTGGGGATCAGGGGGAATTGGTAGAAATGGATATGATCTTGGAACATCACAAGACTTTCAAGTGCTATTTCAAGTGGAAGACAGGGATACACTTAGGATCATTGGATGCTGAACAGTTTTATCATCTTCACTTGATAAATATGTATTACATATTTTTATTTTTTAAATCACCTTACAGGAAAATTGGCATTTCTTCTCTTTTGTGTACAGTTTTGTAATTTTAGCACATATAAAGATTTATGTCATAACCATCACAATAGGAAAGGTTCTCCCCTTAGAGTTGTATTGAACTCTTCCCCATCATTACAATTCAATCTTTTTGAGACTGTCTTATAAATGGAATAATGCAAAACTTTAGACATGGCTTCATTCACTCAACGTAACACCTTTGAGAGTCACTCAAGTTGATGCACATATCAGTTCATTAATGGATATTCTTCATTGCTGAGAATATTTCATCGTGTGAGTGTATCAGAATTTATCTATTACACCTTAGTAGACACGAGTTGTTTTGAGTTTTGAGCTCTTAAAAATAAAACAGTTGTAAACCGGGCACGGTGGCTCAAGCCTGTAATCCCAGCACTTAGGGAGGCTGAGACAGGAGAATTGCAAGTTCAAAGCCAGCCTCAGCAATGGCGAAGTGCTAAGCAACTCAGTGAGACTCTGTCTCTACATAAAACACAAAATAGGGCTGGGGATGTGGCTCTGTGGTCGAGTACCCCTGAATTCAATCCCCAGTACCAAATAAATAAATAAATTAATTAATTAATTAATTAATTAATTTAAAAAACAGTTGTAGATTATGGATGTTTAATTTTCACTTTTCTAAGGTATGTGATATTGAAAACCTTTTTAGGTATTTATTTTCTATCTTTACATGTAGTTTAGCAAACAACATGCTCAAGACTTCTACCTAATTTTAAAAAATTGGGTTGTTTGCTTTCTTTTTACTGCTACATCTTGGATACAAGACCTTCCTTGAACACATAATTTGTAAATATTCATCATTTTCTAGATTGTTTTTCTTGCTCTTAATGATGTCTTGTGATTAAAAGTTTAGTTTTTAATTTTCAGTTTTTAGAATTTGATAAAGCTTAGCAGATGATATTTTTTTCTTTTATGGAAAGTACTTTGGGTGTCACATTGCCAAACTCATTGCTTAACTCCTTCCCTCATTTTCTATTAATAGTCTTATAGTTTTACCTTTTACATTTAGATTTATGATCTATTTTGAGGGAGTTTCTATATAAGCTACAGGGTTTAATCAAGTTTCCTCCTTAACATATGGATGAGTTTTTTTTTTTAACATCATCATCCCATTTTTCCACTGAATTACTCTGCATTATCCTAAACATCAAATGCCACATTGATATGGGGATATGCTTTCACTCTGTTCTATGGATCCATGTGCCTGTTTTTCAGTGCCATCTTATCTTGACCACTATGACATGCTAGTCCTAAAATCAGGAAGTGTAACTCTTCTAAATTCATTATCTCCCTACTCTGCTTATCTATTCTAGTTCTTCTGTACTTCTGTATACATTTTAGAATAACTTTATCTATATGTGCCAAAGAAAACCCTGCTAGAGTTTTATTGCATTGTATTAAATCTACAGATGAGTTTTTGAAGAACTGACGTTTACCAGGTTAAGTCTTCCAACATAATTACATGATACCACTACATATTTAGATCTTCTGTGGTTTCTTTCATCAGTATTTTCTGGAGTTAGTACACATATCCAGTATGTTTTAGTAGGCTTACAAATATTTCATTTTTGTTGAAATGAGAGCATATGTTTTTTTCATTTTTATTTTCCATTGCACATTGCTAATGTACAGAAATATAATTGAATTCTGTGTGCTGACCATGAATCCTTTTAACTTGCTAAACCAACTTAGTTTTACAATTTTTACTAGATTCCTTTAGCTATTCTACCTTGAAAAAAATCAAGTTTTCCATAAATGTGGATATTTTTATTTCTTCCATTTTTATGTGATATGCCTTCATATTTCTCTTGCCTTATTGAACTGCTTAAAGACTTCAGTAAATGAGAGTGAAAGTTCTTACCATTTTCCTGATCTTGAAGAGAATGCATTCAACCTTTCATTATTAAGATGTTAACCTTTTATCAATTTATTGATTTTTTTCCAAAGAAAAAATTGTTGCTTTCATTATTTCACTCTTTTCTGCTTTTGTCTTTATGACTTCCTTCCACTTGATGTAGGCTTCATTTACTCTTCTGACTTTAGAGTGGTAGCTAAATTCAAACGGTGACAAACTAGAGCCCAGCAGGTAAGACCCACAAAACCACCTGTTTTTGCACATAAAGTTTTAATGAATGTAGCCACACCCATTGGCTTACACATTGGCCATAGCTCCTTTTGTATTTCAATGGCACACTTAGAGATATTATATACCTCAAAGCCTAAGTATGTACTATATGGACATTTACCAAGACAGTTTGTTAAACTCTGGTTTAGAATGATTGATCTGAGCCCTTTCTTCTTTGTAAAAATAAAGTTTAAAACTACATACTAGCTCCATTCCACAATTGTGCTCTGTTGTAGTTTCATCCAGATCAAAAATTTGTCTAATTTCCTTGAAACTTCCTCTTTAAGTCATGTATAATGTACAAGGATATAGTATTTTCACTTTCATTTTTAAGTGTTTTTTTTTTCTTGATCTTTCCTCTTTGAACTAGGTTTTATTCAAAAATAAAGGGTTAATTTCCAAATATATGGAGACTTCTCAGATATATTTTTTACTAATTTCAAGTTTAACACCAGAAAATACATTTTACATATGATTTCTATTATTTCAAGTTTTTTAAGGTTTGATTTGTGATCCAGACTATAGTCTATCTTGTGACTGCTCCATATACCCTACTGCTATTGTTGGGTAGAGAATTCCATAAATGTCCATTTGATCTAGTCCCTTGATGTTTCCATTCTTCTGTATCCTCAATGATTTTGTGTCTGCTACTTCTATTGCTATGAGAAGAGAGTTAATATTTTTCAACTACAATTATAAATTTATCTATTTCTCCTTTCAGTTACACCAGTTTTTCTTCTATATTTTGAAGCTCTGTTGTTAGTCATGCACACATTAAGAACAGTTATGCTTCTTGCTGAATTGACCCTTTGGCCAATACATATTATCTGTCTTTATCCCTCATAATTTTCTGTTAAGTGTGTCTTGTATTATTTTAATATATCCACTCCAGTCTACTTTCGATTTGTGTCTCTGTGGTATTTTTTCCATCTTTTGCCTTTAAGCTACTCATATCATTATCTGAATCTTACAGTAAGTACATAGTTAGACTATATTATGTTAAATGACTTAACAATCTCTACCTTTTAGTTGGTTTCTTTAGACCATTTACATTTAACATAACAATTGATTTACTTGGTTTGGGGCCTGTTTTATTATTTGTTTCCCATTTGTTCTCTTTGTTTTTCATTCTTCTGTTTCCCTTTTCCTACATTATTGGGGATTATCTAGACTTTTTCTTATTGTTCCATTTTGTTAATTGTAATTTTGACTGTATATATTTGCACACATTTTCAGGGCTTGCTGTATGGGTTACAATACGCACAGTTTTCTTTCACACTCTACTGAGAATATTTTGATACTTTAATTGGAATAAATATGACCATTTGAATGTTTCTATTGCTATCATAAAAAATTAACTAGAAACTTAAAGGATTAATAAGATAAATTATCTTTCAGTTTTAGAGGTCAGATGTCAAAACAGGTCTCAGTGGGCTAAAATCAAGATGCTGTGAAGGCTGCATTCTTGCCTGCAGGCTCTGAAGGAGAGTTAAGTTCCTAGATATTCTATTCCTAGACAGCATTCCATTCTTTGTTGCTAGGACTAAAGTCCACATTTTCTGGCTGGATGTCAGCTAAGGGCAGTTTTCAGCTTTTAGAGGGTCCCCACATTCCTTGACTCAGTATCCCTCCCTCCATCTTCAAAGCCAGAAATAGTAGCTAAAGTCTTTCTCTTGGACCATTGCTCTGATCTATTATTTGGCTACCTCTTCCCTTTTGAGACTCATGCTGTTTGATTGGCCCCACCAGAAAAAATATAGACTATTCTCCCTATCTCAAAGTTTATAGTTTGAATTGCTTCTACCAGTCTTTTTTGGCATGAAATACATTTCAAAGGATCCCAGAATTAGAATGTGGGAATATAGGAATGGGAGAGAGATTGTTCTGCCTACTATAATACTACATAGCTCTCCTATCCAAATAATAAATTGTCATGTATTAATCTAAACACATTGAAAATTTTCCATAGGCAATACTTGCCTCTTGATTTCAGCCATGAAAGACACTGACAATAATTAAAAAGAAGAATCTATTATATTTATCATTTTTTTCCATTCTAAATACTCTAAATTTTATTCTTACACCATTTTCATCTAAGAAATCTCCTTAACTGGTTATTTTGTAGTATGTTTGCTAGCTCCAAATTCTTTAAATTTTTCCTTATGTGAGAAAACCTGCCTCGCATTTTCTCACACATGAGCTTTTGGGGGACACCTCACATCCAAACCAAAACAAATTGCACCCACAAACTCTAATATCAAAGTTGCTGGTATGCTAATGAAGATCAGATCCATGCAGGTACAGGTTGTTTCTGAGTCCAAGGGTTTAAAAACAATGGAGATTATTCTCAGCTATCTCCCCTGATAACTTCTGGACCCTAAAGCTCCCCTTTTCAGTCCTCCATATAGAAACAAACCATTTCTCTGATCATGCCAGAATCGTGGGAATATTTAAAAAAAAATAAAGCAATGCTTTCATCCTGTCACTCAGAGCTATAGCTTTTCCAAATACAAAAGACATTCCCCACTTCTCTCTGAGGACAGAACTTTCCTTTTCTTCTCAGGCTAGAACCAGAGGGTATCTTGTGGATATTTCCAAGATATACCGCTCACTTCTGAATTTGAGCTGCATGGTACAGATATACATGCACACACACACACACACACACCTGTGTGTGTGTGTGTGTGTGTGTGTATAAAGCTCAGTAACTGCTATTGGTAGCAATGAGAAACTGCAGAGGCCAAAGTGATGGGATAAGAGGATAGCTCCAAGTGGTAGTTCTAAACCATGAGTTCGTTTTGTTCTTCTTTTAAAATTTCTAGATCTTTCCACTATTTTGGCAATGCTTATAGAAGTGGGATGTTTCTGGAAAGAAAAAAAAAAATGGTAGACTCATCTCCAGTTCAGTGGTATTTTAATTCTGGTGTTCCCTAATCCACTTCTGATATTTATTTTATTCCATCTTATCCAGAACCAGGGCTATTTTAATGTTGTGCAAAAGCATTCTGTCTATAACGTCCCAAAGTATGTAAGTAGTACAGAACCGTGTGTACTGAATTACAAACATATAAACACAAAAATGCATGTCCAGAAAAAAAATAATGTTCTTAAAGTTATACATAAAGCTAACACACTGATGGACTATGATCTCTTTTGTCCTTGAAAATATCATTCCTTCAATATACAGTGTATTTTCCAGAGTAAAGGCAAACTTAAAAAATAAACTGAAGGTTAGGTTTGAAGAAAAGGCTGGGGAGACAAATCCAATTATTTGAATATCAAAATATATCTAGGTTTCCTTAATTAAAAGCATGCTGAAAAATAAATTTGTATTTGTTCCATTGTATATTAAGACATAAGTTCACAGGTTATTGTTCTGAACACCCAGATGGCTACAAATTAAAATGTAACCTGTCATATGTATATCAGCAGGATAAGGATGGTTGACAATTAATTGAATATTTCAATGCAATTAGCAATGTGGATTTTGATGTCCCCAACACGAAAAAATGATAAATGTCTGAAGCAACAGATATGCCAATTACCTAATCTGATCATTACACATTGTCCACAGGTATGGAAATGTCACACTGTACTCCATAAATATGTATGATTACTCTGTGTCAATTACAAATTTAAAAATTTTAAAAATCCAAATAAAAATATAGCCCACACTCCATCAAACATCAGCACCAGAAGCACCATCCAAAATGAGATGCCTGTGCTGCCCTACTTGATAAACTTTAGCTTTCATTTAATGAACAAAACAGTGTTCAGCTTCTCCAAACCACTAATGGCAGGACAAGGACTTTACAGGAAACAGCACCAAGTCAAGGAGCCTAATGGAAGTTTCATTTATCATGGTTTTAAACCAGACACCCTCCCCAGCTGGCTGCTAGCGATTGCCCAAATGGAAAAAGAACAACAAGCCTTTTAAACACCAGCCGCAAAGGGTCTGATTGAACCTGGACGAGGATGCTATCTGAATAAGAGCCACTAGGAAGGAAAGAGGGTCTCAAAATGACTAGAGCCAAGTTTTAAAGAGCATATTACAGTTGTTCAGTAACATGGACACAAACTGTTTTTCTCCATGTTCTTAAGTGTAAATTGAAAAAGCAATTCAAATTTAAGAGCAGCAAGCAATGCTTTCTACGATTTTTTTTTTTTTCAAGCAATCTCCCTCTAGAATTCTGGCAGGATAGAAAAATACAACTAAATACATAATTTGGGAGATTTATCTTTATCTTATGAGAAGTGCGGGAAGGAAGAGAGAATTATATGACAAATAACCTGATGCTCATAGTTTCCAGCAACTTTCAAATCAGCAAGTATGAGAGTATGAGTACGGAACCTCCGAGACGACAAATGCAAACTTCTTCAGCACCTGTGGTTCACTTTGTATCTACAGAAATCAAATCCATTTGAAAAGCTAAGAAGCAACTCACAACCACACCAAGGATCATAGACTTCTCATTCCACTTTCCCTTGTTTTACGGCTATATTCCTCATTAAGACCAAATAAGATTGTATGAAAATGTTTTGCTACCATTAAATACTAAATCAGTGGGTTTAGATACTATATTACCTGCTCTGAGGTCTGATCTTCCCGGATTTTTCTCATTCTAAGTAATTTTAAAGCCTTTTAGCTTATACATCACCCTGCTATTTTCCATATAACTCTCTTTATAATGATTTTCAGACCCCTGGACCTGTGACCTGCAGAAGACTCTCAGCTTTGGTTATGTGTTTCCCCATAAACTTCTGCTGCTGTTGTTTTATACTTAGTTTACTTTAGTTCTTTTTTTTTTCTTTTCTAGCTATACATACAGAAATTTTTATAACTGGCGATATAACCCATGAAATAAAAACAAATCCTAGATATAACATGATGATTTGCTCATCAAGCCTTGCTAGAAGTGACCTTATCTTAAAATCATATTTATTACACCCATGTATTTATTGAATATTATTCAGAGATATATAGACATTGTACTAATCTTCATGATTATAAACAGTTTTTATAAATGATATAAGTGGTATATTACTACATTCTTTTCAATCAATATTACCGTCAGGAAATTTATCCATAATTATAAATATAGCTTTATTAAAGCCATTTGAAAAGCTGTATAGTATTTCATTGTGGGAAGATCTATAACTTATTGATTAATGTTCCTGCAGATGGATACTTAAGATGCTTACCTTCTTTTATCACTATAGAGACTTAAAAAAGATTCATAGATTTGTTTTCTGATGCACATGTCCAGTTTCTTCCATTGTTTTTAAATCAGGTAGATTTAAAAACAATGATTAGAAGAGATTGATTAGAAGAAATTGAAAAACTGTGAAGAATGTTTGGTTGTCAGAAGGGACATGGCAGAGGAGATAACTCACACGTAGTATGTGCACATTAGGACTTGAAAGCCCCCTGGAGGTTCATCTTGCTCAGTGTACCAATAAGGGGTCACTGAGAAACACTAAATATCAGATAAATTGTTGGTTTGTAGCTTATGCATATCCTAAACTTGACTAGCAAGGTATTGCCAAATTGCTCTACAAAGGATATTTATTCATTTGTATACCTGACATCAGCCAACGAATCCCCATTGTGCAACATCCTGGCCTGTACCTCGTAATGTAAGACTTTATATCTGTGAACATCGTAGAAAGGGACTCAAAAATCATCTTTATTTTAACATTATTCCAGGAAGTACATTTATAAAAAATTGGTGAGTTGAACTTAATATCTTTCTCGTGCTTCAGGTGTGGAAAGTGTAGGATGGGTATGGTTTTAAAATCCTCAAGGTCACAGATATATTCTCATATAGTTTCTTAGAAAAGTCATAAAGATTCATTTTATATAATCAGTCATTTACTCTACCTCGATTGTTTATAGTTTCAGATGAGGATTATATTTCATTTTTTATTCATATGGATAATCAAATTTCAAAGTACCTGTTATTGCAAAGGCCTACCCCATCCCCAATAACTTGCAATGCCATCTCTATAAGATACAAAATTTCCATATGTAAAGTCTGTACCTGGTTACCTATATCTGTGTCATTACATAATAATTATTGCTATAGGTTTAAAGTAAGTGTTAGTATCTAGAAGGGTAAGTCACTGACCATGTTGTGTCCTTTCCACTTTTTTTTCCTTTGTATTTCCATGAAAATTTTAGAATTCATCTGTTTAATATCCCTACTCTTAAAGGAAATTCTCATTGGCAATGCCTTTACACATTGATCTAATGACACGATTCATGATTTTGTATAATCAAAGCAATGAATATGGTTACTTTCTATACATTTTTTTTCAATTTTTAAAAATGTTTACCCAGGAGTGCTCTACAACTGAGCCATACATCTAGCCATTTTTTTTTTAAATTTATTTTGCTAAATTGCTTAGCAAAAGTTGCTGAGGCTGCCCTTGAACTTGCAATCCTCCTGCCTTAGCCTCCTGAGCCACTGGGATTATAGGCATGTGCCACCACACCTAGCTTGTACATCTTTTTAAGAACAGACTATTTTTAGAGCAGTTTTAGGTTTACAGAGAAACTATGAAGGAAGGCAGAGGAGAAAGTAACTATGTAACTCCTCTTTCTCCTTCTTAACAGTTTACCCTATTTCCATTTGTATCAGTGTGGCACATTTGTTCTAATTGAAGAACTATTACTGACTCATAACTAAAGTCTATGGTTTAGGTTAGGATTCCCTCAGTGTATTGTGTGATTCTGTGTACTTTGGCAAATGTATAAGTCATGTATAAGCTATTAAGTAATATCAAACTAGTTTCACTGCCCTAAAAATAATCATCTGTGCTCCACTTATTCATCCTTGTTTCCTTTCACATTGAGCACACAGCAGCCACTAATATTTTTATAGTCTCAGTAGCTTTGCCTTTTCTAAAAGACCAGTGTGGAAATCCCACATCATATAACCTTTTCAGACTAACTTCTTTCACTTAGCAATACA